>PITA01011300.1:0-67456 GCA_004023965.1 Spilogale gracilis | reverse complement strand
CCTTTTTTAATTGGCGAATCACTCCTTTGAGGTAGTATGTGGTGATAGTGTGGGGACCCGGTGAAATGGTGGCCTGAGATCAGAAGGCCAATGTACGAATCTAGAAAGCCACTTCTTCAAGTAATTATGCCCCATAATTTCCGCCATGGTCTCACACCATTGTCCTCTGAATCAGAAATCGTGAAGTAGGAAAAGACAGATCATGGTTGCTCGAGGGGTCGCCTCGTGAATATTAGTATGGACTTGCTCTGGAGTCCCATTGACACGAGTCAGCACAGCAGAAGGGTTGGAACCAGCCTTCTTAAAATTATTCAGGGAAGTGGAGGAACTTCTTTCCTTCATCAGTATTTGAGAGTCGGCTGTGGTTTAGGCGCTGGACTGGTTGTTGGGGATACAGCATTTTACAACACAGACCTGAAATCTGTGTTCGTGGAGCCCAGAGTTTGGAAGATGAAGACATTCTTCCCAGAGTCACACAAGGGACGACAGTGTTGCACACAGTCAGAGCAGCGAGGGGAGCGTTTGGTGCTATTTCCTGAAGGCCCCCTTCCCACCTTGCTGCCTCTGCCTGGCTGAAGGTCAGCAAGCCTGTCTCCTGGGACTCAATCACGTTGATGAGTCTAGCTTGTGGTACACGATGATTACCTATTATTTTAAAAGTACAACAAATAGCACTCTTCGCACTCTAGTAAAAAGCCCAAGAGTTATAGAGAATAGTTTAAAAGATAGAAAATTTTCACTTGGGGACCAAGTCTTGAGTTCCCTTCAGTTTTCCCTCACTTACCTTTGTGTTTGGGAGTCTAAGGGATCTTTATGATTAAGCCTTCAGGGGCCCCATATTAAAGTGCGACTACTTAGGAAGAACAGCACTTAATAGGTTGCAGTTTTGCCAGCTGTGTAACTGGTAGGGGCTGCTTGGCTATCCTGTCCTTAGTGTTGGAGTTCAGGGTCACAGGCGCTCGGCTGGATTAGTGAGGTCTGTCTCTGGGGTGGGAGTTGGAGTTCAGGGTCACTGGATTAGTGATGTCTGTGGAGTTCAGAGTTGGAGTTCAGGGTCACAGGCGCTGGGCTGGATTAGTGAGGTTTGTCTCTGGGGTGGGAGTTGGAGTTCAGGGTCACTGGATTAGTGATGTCTGTCTGTGGAATTTTGAGTTGGCGTTCAGGGTCACATGAGCTGGGCTAGGTTAGTGATGCCTGTGGGCTTAGAGTTGGAGTTCAGGGTCGCTGCGTCAGCGCAGTCAGTGGGATTGGAGTTGGAGTTCAGGGTCGGAAGCGCCGGGTTGGACTAGTAATGTCTGTGTGAGGTTCAGTAGCCGCAGTTGCTCTGCTAGTGTTTGAGCTCTTATCAGCTCACGTTTCAGAGATATTAGTGATAATTACTGAGTGCAAACTGGAGCCATGCGGGCAGGAAGAAGCTGGTGGCCGGACTCTGAGAAAGTTCTAGAAGCGAGTATTTTCAGTTTTGCGTAGTCAAAAGAGCGGGGGAAAGCTGTGCCAGGGCCGCGACTCCCGCTTTCTGCCCACGGCAGTGTCTGGGCCCTGGGCTTTGAAGGAGTATTTGTTGCTGTTGAACAGAATTATAGGTCTGTTGCTTACGTAGCTGCTGTGAGGTAGTTAATGCTCCCCTTGTGTAGGGAAATGGAAGTTCAGAGATGCACAGAGGAAGCTTTGCGAAGACTGATGGTTCTGACTTCAGGGAGGAGTTCAAGGTTAAACCGTGGAGGGACCAGTCGCGCGGGGATTTGAACCTCCCTTGTCTCCTGGCAAATCCTGCCGTCTCTCAACTACAAACGGAAATGTAGGAATGCTGTGGGCAGGGAAAGAATCAGCCTTTGTTTATAAAGTGGCAAAACCTAACGTTTTGCACGGCCAGGGATTAAAGGAACAAAAAGTTTGCCAGGTGCTGACCTTGATCTCGTCCAAGGAGTCGTTCTCTCCGTGTGAAGACCGTCTCCACTAACGCATGCGCAGATTTGCTGCTTTGCCCGTTTTTTCCCCCCACCCCCCTCACACTTTTTTCAGATGGCATCCTCTCTTAAGCTTGGTCGTTTTGCCAGGGTGACCTCTATAGGGAAAAAAATTTAAAGGACTCAGAAATGAAAAAGAAGAACACAAGATATCCCCAAGATATTCAGGCAGATTCCCTGGGGCTTTTGGAGTGCACGAGGACATGTTGCGTTGGAAAATGCAGAGCTGGCGGGTCAGGTTCTCTTTGTCTGAAATGGAGCGTTTCACAGGTTCATGACTGACCTCCTGTTTCCCTTTCCTGATCAGGAGAGACTGAGGGGCCCCCGGGGCTGGTCCTTACGCGTTCACTCTACCTGGAGGAGAGGAGCTGGTCTGAAAATTATTGCTTTCTTTTAGATTTCCAAGAAGCAAGTCTTTTAAAGATTGGTTTCTTCTCTCTCTCTCCTTCCCTTCTCCCTTTGCCATTTCTTAGCTCATGAAGTCAGAGGGGCCTGGATGATCCCATGGAGAGGATTTCAGTTAAACATTAAGTACTAGCAAAATTGTTATTACTCTCCTCCCATGTTGGTCTTGACCATCCCGAATTTTACACGTCAGAAGAAGGGGGTACCAGTACCATTCACATAACTAAAAACCACCTTAAAACTGTTAGGCTTTTGGGGGCGCCAGGCGGCTCAGTTGGTAGAGCATGCGACTCCTGATCTCAGGCTCATGAGTTCAAGCCCCACATCTGGCAAAGAGCTTACTTTAAATAAAAAAAAAGTTAGGATTTTATCTGCACATCAAGTAAATATGAGCAATCATTTCTCTTTTGAGGTTTTAACTCAGGTCAAATAGTAGATACTTGGCTGATTGGTGAGTTCCCAAGTAATATGATTTTAATAAAAAGTGCGAACCTCAGGCACACGAAACTGTATTCATTTTGCTGTGGGTCGCTGAATTCACTGCACTCACCCGGCAAATATCTTTCCAAATGAACTCTCCAGATGTGCGTGATCAGGGAGGGTGGTTCATTTTAATTTCCTACATGGGATTCTAGAGGAAGTTACTGCCTTAACTTTGTCTCTAATGCCACAGAATTTTATAAACATTAACAAGTGAACTCAGGTTCTTGTCATTCCAAAGTAGACCTAACGCACCGAGCTGGTCATTCACGGAATAAACGGTGTCCGGGATATGCTGCCTCGTAAAATGTGTGTGTGCGAGTGTCGTTAGGGCTATCAATGAGATAGGCCTGGCGGTGAGTGATTGTTGCTGAGGTGGGTGATAATTACGTATGTTTTAACCATAATCAGCAACAAAAATAATGATTTGTTTCCCTCAAGGCAAAATGTGACAAGTTTTTAGGAAGGAAAAGTGCTTGGCCACGGAAAGTAATTCACAAGATTTTTGGATTTTGAAAGGAAACCCCTCCCCCACCCCTTTTGTATCTGTGAAAGACTGAGCTGTGTACTATGGTGACAGTTCCTATATAATGTCCCACTTTCCCAGTGAGTAGTTGGTATTGGTGGCATTGGTGGCTGATAGCTTTGCCCTGAGAAGAGAATGAAGCTTTCGACTGGCGAATGGCTGACAGCTAAGCCCCTCTGGTCACTTTCCGGGTTGGAGGCAGCATGATTGGCATAATGTTTAAACGTGGTGGAGAAAGAAACCTAAAACACTCTTTCACGCCTCCATTTATTTATTTATTAACGCATTTTGTAAGTGAAGTGTTTTCAAGGAGAAGCTTCAAAAGTGACCAGCTGCTCCTGAAACTAACAGGTCGGGGGCGTGGCTGGGCCATTGGGGGTGGATCTCATGCTCAAAGTCAGCTCCCTTCTTCCAAGGCACCAAGGCTGATGGATTGAGCTTTGATGCAGACAGCAGCTCCCACACTTAACATTTTGAGGGGCACAGAGGTTGGCAGGTCTGGCCCGCGCTGACATGGTTAAGCATAATTGGACGCTAGACCTCTGTGTTCAGCTTTCCCTTTATTAATGTAGTTGATAGCATGAGGGCCCAAAATGCCAAGGACGAGATCAGTTTCTAGATTATCAAGTGTTTCAAAGCCTCTGAAAAAGACATTTGGAAGCGTCAGAGCCTGCGGTGTCCAGGATTTATAACCCTCATTGTCGAACAAAATTCCTCCTTGGACACTGTGTTCTCCTCTGCCTATTTTATGGAGCTGTTGACTCGTCCATTATAGCATAATAGTAACAGAGGAAAAGCAGGATATGGGATGAGATGTATGCCCCAAGTATGAAAGCTATGTGAAGATACTGTACCAGTAAACAGACTAGAACACCCAGATTTATAAATAATTGTGTTGGGGCCCAGGGAACATGGTTGACGTTTCTTCTTATTTAAAATTGCCTTCAGTGTTGGGAGGTGGTTTTTACAGTTGGATTTGGGTTTCCGGAAGAACAAAAATAGATCGGTTCCAGGCCTCAGAATCCCAATGATGGAATTTTCCTATCAGAATAGGGGGTTTGAGGAGCGGTTAGGCTCCATAATGTAACTGGACAGGTGGAGCAAATCCCCGTGCCTTCCCCAAGACCTGAGTGATGACACCCCTCGAACCCCGTGTGAGGGGAGGGGGGTGTTCCCGCTGCTGCCCCCACCCGGGCACTGGGGGCTTTTCCAGCCTGGCGGGCATGGATGAGAGAAAGGGGTATGAGAAGAGGGGCGGATTATACCTGCTGTTCATATAATGCAGGGTTATTGGCTATTGGGTTTTTAATTTTCTAATGATTTGATGGCAAAAGCTCCTTGAGAGAAGAGCCTCAACATCATAAATACAAGTACTTATTGCATTCAAGCTGATTTGTCAAATTAGGATATGGCCTCAGACCATATCTAAGCTCTTGGATTTCCTCTAGAAACATTTAAATTCACTCATCAGGGCGCCTGAGTGGTGCGGTCAGTTGAGCGTCCAGCTCTTGATTTTAGCTCAGGTCATGATCTAGGCTCATGGGATCGAGCCCCATGTAGAGTTTATGCTCAGCATGGAGTCTGCCTCAGACCCTCTCTCTCCCTCTATCCCTCTCCTCACGCTTTCTCTTGCTCTAAAATAAATCTAAAAAAAATTCACTCGTTGTTTATAAAAAAAATTCTCCATGACCACATAAATTGGTCCTGTTTGCTCTAACAATTTTTGAGTTCTGATTCCTGGGCTTGTATTGTGGGGGTGGTGGGGGGGGTGGTACTGGGAGTTAGGGAAAGGCCTGCTGTGAGCACCCTCTGGGTGCAGTCTTGGGGATAAACCTCGAGACAGACACGGTGGAGTGAGTCTGATTTCCTAGGGCTTATATTTTGGGCACGTGGCTGCTATTGCATTTCCCAAGAAACAAGACATTTGTTTCACTTAGTGCAGAGGTTCTCAGTTGTGGCTGCCTTCTAGAATCATCTAGGAATCTTGTAAAACACACACACAACCGAGTTCTACCAGCAGAAATTCCAGTTCAGTAGGTTGGAGGGGGCCCGGGCCTTATTGTTGTATTTAAGGAGCCTTCCAAGTGATTTCAGAGTGGAGGCAGGGTTCAATCCAGAGACTTGATGGTTAATAGGATGCTTTAAATTGAGCTTAAGGAAAATATTGTGAATATTAAAAAGGACTCCGTTTTGTCCCATGGGTCCCTAATGACATCTTCATTGTGAGCACAGAGAAAAAGGTTGGTTTAGGGCCATCCGGATGGCTCAGTTGGTAAAACATCTGACTCTTGATTTCAGCTCAGGTCACGGTCTCAGGGTCCTGGGATTGAGCGCTGCCTTGGGCTCAGCACAGAGTCTGCTTGCGATTCTCTCTCTCTCTCTCTCTCTCTCTCTCTCTCTCTTTCTCTTTCTCTGCCCTTCCCTCTACTTATGCTTGCTCTCTGACTCACTCTCTAAATCTTTAAAAAATATAGGTTTATTTTGTAATAGTTGTTTCCAACTCTGTCTGCTATTAGCAACTCCATAGGGGCCCTGAAAAAAAAAATCTCTTGCCCCTTCTGCCCCCCCCCACTGCGTTCTGATGGGTGTGGCCTGGGACCTGCGGTGGTGTGTGTGCACCTGCTCCTCAGTGAGCGCCTCCCTGACCGCCAGAGCTTTATCCCAACACTGTCCCTATCCTCTCTCAGGTGGCATTTGCATATTAAACGTTGATTGGTTGGCACAACTACTAGTATTCATCAATAAACCTGGATACAAGGCCCATAGGACTTGCCAGATTGAACAGTTCCTAAATGCCACTTTCAACAAGTTGTCGATCCTGTTCTTCTACTGCCTGGTTTCCTGAAATAAGTCATAAATTTAAAAACATGCTTTGTGAAGGTTTTTGAAGGCTTTTTGATGCCTGCTCTGACGAGGCTGCAGTGTTTTTCTGATTATTTTCATATTATTTGTCCACACTGACAGCATAATAAATAAATACTAAGTTTGCATACATACAATAGAAAAATATCCTAGCCAACTGTGCCAACATTTTGAAATTTATCGTCTCATTTATCGTTCTTTGAGTACTAGATCTATCCAAGAGAATGTCAAAGTAGTGTTTTTGTTTTCCACATTGATCCTCCTTACTGAGCATTTTACCTTATTTGTTTGTTTGTTTAACATGGGGCTTAAACGGAAGATCCTGAGATCGAGTCACGGGCTGTACTGACTAAGCCAGCCGGGTGCCCCTCTTCACTGAGAACTTCAGTCTGTGATGAAGTGAAATTTCTTCCTTTTCATGAATTAGATCTCTTCACCTCTTGCATAAACTACTCGAAACAAATTCCACCCAGTTCTGGCTGCCCTTCAGTGATGCAGGAAATGATCTCTGCCTGCCATTTTGGGTAGCCACTTAAAATGTGACTTGTGGGCCTGAGAAACTGCATTTCTAGTTTTAGTTCATTTTAATTAAACTGTGAAGGGCAAATGTGGGTAGGGGCTGCCAAGTGGGCAGAGCCGGGGAAGCAATTTTGCTGAGCTGAGAAGTGCATAGCAGGTGTTCTATGGTCAGGGCCCCTCTTCCCACGGGAGGCACGCCCCCTGCCATCCGCTGTGGGCTTGGGTAAGAATGGATGGTATTGAGAACACATGCAGTCTGAGGCTATGAGTTTTCTGGGGCAGAGTCGGTGTTCTTCTAGAACATTTTCCATTCTGCTTTGGCCTCTGTCCTCCCGTCCTCAGAGGCCTGCTCTAATGTGGAAATGTCTTTCTCAGGCATTCTGGGTCTCTCTCCCCTGCCCTGGCTCCTTTCCTGTGGAATATAACCATTGTCATATCACTGTCCCCATCCCCAGACTTTGTGCTCCTTTGATGTGCCCCACATCCTTCCTCCCTCAGACATCTTGCCTGCACCTTCCTCTTCTCTCTCCTGTCCTACCCCCACTTCTGTTACTGATCTCAGACCACTGCCCGTGCCTTCACCAGGAAAGCTCCTCACACTGCTTCACGGCTGTCAGGATCCGTTGTCTCCCAGCTTCTCCTCTGCTGCTTCCCCCACCCCAGCCCCAGCCCCAGCCCCACTGCCGTGGGTTCCCTAAACCAATGGACCCACCAGCTCCCGGGCCTCGGCACACCTGTGGCGTTGCGCCTTCCTGAAGGCACTGTGCCAGGGCTCATCCAAGGCTCGCTCCTTGTGTTCACTGAGATGCCTCTTCTTGCAGAAAGCCCTCCGGCCCTTCCAGGAAGGTCAGGTGTCCCTCGTGCATGCCCCCAGTTCCTTTTGGACCCCTGTGTCTGTGTTGTGTTGGCAAAGCCTAACAGTGCCCCAACACTCTGCAGGTGACTGTGGTTGGTGAAATAAGCAACTGGAACCAATTAATCATTAAGCCCAGACCTTGGGTCGTTTCTGTCTGCCAGTGCTTCCTTAAATCCCAGGCTTGATAAATTAAGAAAATCTGCCTGCATTTTATCCCTCAAACTTGTTCATTCATTGCCTAATTTCATGGACTCCGTATTTTTCTTTTCAGGAGAACACCCTATTCTTGCTCCGGGGTGCTGCTGACCCACTTGGTGAGGCTAGTTATATTTTATTCATGGCCCACAGATGGCTGGGTTCTCACAAAGAAAAGTAAAAATAGCAATGATGAGTGGATTTTTAAAGGACTTTGTGTAATACTGGCTGAAATTTTTTTGATAATCATAATAAAAATAAGCAAGAGAACATTTACATTTATTGCTAATAGCTGGTCAAAAAAAAATCATTTGTTTTAGAAAGAGGTTTCAGCAGAGTGACCGTGGAGTGGCTTACGTGGTCTAGTCATTCCGTTCTCTTCAATATCCGGCACTTGTCTGCCCCCTGACTTGGATTTCTTTGCTGCCCTGCACACAATCGACACTCACTCCCTGTCTCCACCTTCCTCTAAATAAGCACAAGAAAGTCACTGAAAGTTTCCCCCAAATGCTTTAAGCACTGGCCAGTCTCAGCGGGAATAATTGAAAGGGGCTACCCGCAAACAGGAAGTTTGCTGTGGGGTCACCACGAAAGATGACAAGCCTTTGGTGCTGGAAAATTTATACCCAAGGCATCGCCAAGTCATTGATGAGCTGTGCGTCTCTCATTATTGCTAGAACTATCTAGTAAACTTAATCCTGGCAAATGGTAAATTAACCGGTTAATTTTATATTAATTGAAATTTGGACTTGAGGTGTTCTTTGGGGTGTATGCTTCTGGCCTCTTCCACTTCTTTGGCCTGCGAAAAATTTTAACGTGGATGGGGAGGGTGGAGTGGGATGTGATCCTCCCGAATGCTTCACTTGGCAGACATCCTCCCCTAGCTGCTGTGTACTTTGCTCTTTGGTTCCTCATTCAGATCATGATTAACTCAGTTAACCTACACGGGCTTAATTACTGCTGCTAGCACATTAGAAAACTGGAAGCTATAAACCAGGAGATTGGGCAACAGAAGCTTCCTTGAGAATTAATAGTTGATGTTCTGGCTTTGAGGGATGTTCAATATAAAACTTAAAATTCAGTCCTCCTCTGTTTCAGAACTCAAGGAATTATAAATATACTTAGAAATGATTTCTATCAAAGGGGATTAAAAGAGATTTGATCTTAAAAGGGGAGCTAGAAAATTGGGCACTGTATTTTTTGACATTGTTGTAAATATGTCATTATACAACCCCACTGTCTTTGGATACACATTTTACTAAAATAACTATGGTGTTAAGTACACCCAAGTTGTAATTATACGTATTTCTCTGTAATGGAGAACTTTATGTGTGCTTGAGAAGATTTCTCTTTCTGTACTTTAAAAAGGATGGTTTGTGGCTTGATTAAACAGGATAATTCTACATAAATGCTGTAAGCGGTGTATGTGCTTTGGTGAGGGAAAAAGTGGCTTTCCTGTAATTTGACTTAGTTTGAAATTTTCATAAGGAAAATGAGGACATCTTGATCCATCCTGAGGAGAAAACCAGAGGGAAGTTTGAGATAAACCCATCTATGAAAAACGACTGTCAAGAAAGCCTAAAATTAAGTGGAGTTTTGACCCATCTTCAGGCTCCTCAGAGCAGTAGGATACAGTGAGCTTTGCTTCTGGAAAATGTCTCAGGAACCAGCAGTTTCCTGTGGTGTTAGTCCAGTGACCCAGAAGACCTTGTGAGGAGGCGAAGACCCTAGGGAGCCAGGCCACCAACCTGGGCAGAGTCCTGAGTCATTTGGCACGATAGCAGCCAAATCTGAGATTCTTCATGGGACTCTGAAAAGTCTTTTTTGTTTGTTTGTTTGTTTCTTATCTTAAAAAAAAAAAAAGTTTTTTGAAAAACATTCTGATTTCATCAGGCAGGTCTCTTTTTCTAGGTATTTGCTTTTTCTTTGGAAAAACTAAGACTAAAGATTAGTGTTTTAATATAATTATACCTTTAACGGAACACTTGCTTGGTGTGGTTAGCCTGTGTATCTCCCAAGGGGAACATTGACGAATGGGCAACAGCTTACCTCACTTGTTCATTTTTGCTGATTATACCTAAGGATGTACACTTCCCTAATCCTAAAAATAAGTATTAACATTTTCAAGGTTAGTGTTTTGTATTTAGATCATTAGCTGACAAGTTAGGTTGTGTCTTTTTTTCTAAAGATTTTCTTTATTCATTTGAGAGAGCAAGGGTGTATATGCCAGAGAGAGTGCAAGAGGGGAGAGGCAGAGGGAAAAGGAGAAACAGGCTCCCTGGAGCCAGATGCGGGACTCGATGCCAGGACCCCGGGATCATGACCTGAGCTGAAAGCAGACGCTTAACCAACTGAGCCACCCAGGTGCCCCTAGGTTATGTCTTCTTCCTTTTTTTAATTTATTTTATTTATTTATTTGACAGAGAGAAAGAAATCACAAGTAGGCAGAGAGGCAGGCAGAGAGAGCAGAGGAAGCAGGCTCCCTGCCGAGCAGAGAGCCCGATGCGGGCCTCGATCCCAGGATCCTGAGATCATGACCTGAGCTGAAGGCAGAGGCCTTAACCCACTGAGCCACCCAGGCGCCCCTAGGTTGTGTCTTCTAAGTATACCTTGTGCAGTACCCTTGCTGCCTGCCCCATGTGGCTATTTAAATTTAAATGCAATTGAACACTTTCTCAGTTACCAAATAGGGCTAGTGGCTGCTATATTGGACAGTGGAGATAAATCTAGAACATTCCTATCCTTGAAGAAAACTATGAGCTCTTGGATATCCATTGCTACGACCTCCCCTCTGTGTACAAATGTCTTAAAAAGTCAGTAGATGATACCTACATAATTTTTCCTACCTATGCCCTGCCCCAGCCCTGCCATTTCCCAGCACCCGTAAAGCTAACTTCATGAAAGAATGTTTGCACCAACCTCAGAGCTAGAAATTGAGTGCGCCCCCCCCGCAACCAGGGAATTTAACTGGCTTCAGCGAACACAAGGATACTGAGTAAAAGTAGTAATAACTCTTGACAACTTCAATAATTGGTTGAGTGAACAGATTGCCTTTATAACTCTCCTAAGTCTGTGAGGGATTCCTGGGCTTTTCAGAATTATGAATTCCAATTATTTAACTGGAGTGCTGTCTCCTCCCTCCCTTCCCTAATGACTGTTCCTGGTTATATTTGCAAGTGAAGCTTGGGCTTATAATGAGCTGAGAAAGTTAATTTTTAATATTCAGATGCTCTCCTTTGCCTTAGGGTAATTTGAGTAAGCATGAGATTAAAACCAGGCGCAGGGATCTCTTTCCTTCCCAGCCGCTGGCAACTGGTCTCCCTCGAGCTACGGCCCCATGTACTCCTGATGCTGAGAAGTACTCATTCTCTATTAGATAGATGGAAACATTTCATTCCTAGAGCAAAGATGAGCTCCCCTAGACCTGAAAGCCGCATGGGGGTCTAACATTGTGTCCTGTCTTATGATCTGATTTCAGGATCAAGGATTTGGAAACCTGCTTCCATGTCGCTGCTTTTCAAAAATATGCTAGTATTTTAGTACCTAAAAAATTAGTGCTAGTGTTCTCATTGATTTTATTCCATTCAATGAAGTAGGTACTCCAGATTGTAACAGTGTTATCAGACTTAAAAAAGCCACTAGTATCTCGAAGGGAAGAAAATGTGATGTGTACACATTTTAAAATTTTTCCTAAATTCTCATATGGAAGAGATTCTCCTCTCCTCTCCTCTCCCCTCTCCCGCCCCAAATCTGAAGACTCTCCTATTTGTAGGGAGTTAACAGAATTGAAATACAGCAGATCAACTTAGATTTCCTGGTCATGAATCCCAGCCTCTTTTGATAGCGACATTTTTCTTTCTACCGGATCGACTATTCATTTGATTTCATTGAGAATTTTCTGAGTGCTTTTTCTTCATCTCAAAGAGCCTCTGGGAAGATACAGCACTGCTTAGTGATGTCACTTGCAGTCTGAGCAAGCCAGGTGCACACTAGACATTAAAACACGCTCATTATCTCTCTTATAATCTGCTCCCTTGTTCTTGCAGAAACTCAAGACCTGAGTGGATCCTGGTTGTAATGAAAAGAGTGATCATCAGTCTTTTTTGCATCTGATGTTGCCTAATTTTGTTAGGTATATTTGTTCTCAACTGCTTTTTAAACCAGCAGCCAGCATTCACACTGCAGTCTTCCTTTACGGAGATAATCTAGTTCGTGCTTCAGCTATTAGCAGCTGAAAATGAAATGCTTACAGCAAATCACTCAGTAAGATCAGTTGTGGCTTTTTGACCATGGTTTGGTGGCATTAAATCACTTCTGCTTAGCCTCCCAGACCACACCTGAGGGGCACCTGGGATTTCTCCCAGAAGCAGACTTAGAGGAATTCTATCACAAGCTGATCTCTCCCCCTCCCGTAGTATCCCACCTCCAGTCCACCGGAGTCCACCCATGGATGGGTTCATTCATTCACTTCTTGTCTATTCAGTATTCGCGTTGTCTCATGCACCTTACCACATAATGGGAACATGGTGAACAAAACAGACTCAAACTGTTCCCTTTTGGCTCTTAAGGTTTATAGGAGAGGACTGACTCTCAGCTCGTGAAAAGCACAATCAAGAGTGATGAGTGATATCATAGGTACATTTTATGCATATCTGAGTGTGTCATTCCTCAGTGGTTTCCCTTCACTTTGGGGACAGAATCCAAACTCCTTGGCCTGTTTCCTAGACCCTTCATGACTGATTGGGACCTGCCGATATGCCTCCCGAGCTCCCATGCTCCTTGTGCTTCCTAGCCTTCGTGTCCGGGGTTCCTTGGAGTGTCTTGGTCCCTTGTTTCTTGGGCACACTTCAGTATGGAGCTCATGCACTGTCACCTCTTGGGAGCCTTTCCTGATTTCTCGTGTGCCCTGTTCCTCTTTTGCATCCCCATAGCTTCTCTGCGCACCCCCCCCCCCAGTGGCCATTTCGCCTGTACGATTTTTTAAAATTTTCCTCTCCAGTAGGTTCTGAGACCCTTGGGGACAGAAGTGATGTCTCTTACCACTTTAGCCTTAAAATCTAGCATGCCATAGAACATGTCTAGAACAGGTGCGTGGTCCATCTAAGGTTGAGCAGCACCTGCACATGGAAACACAGCTTTGATGGAGGCTGCGACACCTGCTTTCCACAGGTGTGTCCGAGATCCGATGAGGGAGGTTTCTGCATTCGGTGGCCTCCTGGCCTCCACAGCATTTGAATTTTCTGATTCTAAGTGGCCATGGCTTGTTTTCCATTACACAATTATTTATTTTTATCAAGCTCCCAAATGTCTTAATTGGGCCCATCATATGTTATGAATTTCTATTCCTGGGTGTTGTAGAGAAACTGCTGTCCTCGTGTTGTGTGTGTGTGAGCAGTTTGACTCAGTGGGGTATTTTACTTTCTAACTCACTAATGTTTGTCATCTTGTGCACTCAAGTAGTCAGGATCCGCCGTCCCCTACCCTTGGAGTTGATCCCCCGAACCATTAGCACGCGCTTTCCCCGCCGGGGTAGCCCTGTGCCAGGAATCGAGGGGGCGTGCCGGATCGAGCTGCAGCGGGAACCAAGTGCCCTGCCGGGTTATCTGTATGCTGTGGGTAAGTAGACCTAGCTCCGTCTCTCTTTCTCCAAAGAAAGAAGGACTTGAGTGGTACTTTGGCTCATGCAGAGTACTGAAATGAAATTAAGCACAACAGAGGAAATCCTAGGAGGTTACCCATAAAACAAAACCATCTCATTCCTACTGAGCACCATCCGACTGCCTTGTACGTTCTCTCGGTTCTGTACTTCACATCCAGTGACTTCGTGCAAGCTTCCGTTGAGCTCTGACTGTGCGTGGGTCTCGTGTGAGGCACCTGGGACAACCAGACAGGAGATGAGGTCCCGGCTGTCAAGGAGGCGACAGTCCAGATTTAAGTCGATGCTCCGAGCACAGGGGTTTTCATGGGGCTGTTGGCCGGACGTATGCTTCTTGTTCTGCAGACTTCCAGAGCAAGACCCGCCGTTTTGGAGGTTAAATCGTTTAGCTTAATCTGAGGGGAAAAGCAGATGCTTCCGCCAGGGCCTGGCACCTGGGACTGTCCCTGGCTATTCCCGGAGGGACCCAGTCGGGTGGAGTTAAAATCAGCCCGTGCAGAAAGAACATGGGAACCGTCAACGAGATGCAGACCTCCTGAAATCAGTGGGAAACACTCTGCTATCTGGTCCACTTTATCTAAAAAGAGCAAGGCACCTGGGTGGCTCAGTTGGTGAAGCAACTGCCTTTGGCCCACGTCGTGATCCCAGAGTCTCAGGATCGAGTCCCACATCGGCTTCCAGCTCCACGGGGAATCTGCTGCTTCCCCTGACCTTCTCCCCTCTCATGCACTCTCTCTCTCTCTCTCTCTCTCGCAAATAAATAAAATATTTAATAAGTCAGAGCAGCCATGTGCTGCATGCTGTCCACCGTGCCATGGAGCCCACGCCCCCTGAGGGTTAACTGGGGCCCAGTCACCAGCGGTTGGAAGTTCCGGGTCGGCTCTGGGATCTCCCTTGCTCAGCAGGTGTGGACTGGAGCCTCTGGGTGTGCAACATCCTGGGTGTGTGACGGGTGAACAAAGGGACAAGTCTGCTGTCTCCGGCCCATACAGCCTCCTGGGGTGACAGAGTTGGGGAGGTGGCCCAGAGCAGCACATGCCCACTTGTTTATGACAGAGAAGGAAATTTAGTGTTGCAGAATAAACTGAATTTTTTTTTTTTAAGTACGCCCTGTATCCAGCATGGGGCTTGAACTCAGGACCCCAAGATCAAGAGTCCCAAGTTCTCCTGTCAGAGCAGCCGGGTGCCCCATGTTGAATAAACTTCTTGACCCAGAAATGAAATTTGTCTCACACATAGACCCACACACATTCATTTTCACACCTTAATATAAAGCTCTGTGAAGTAGATGTGTATTATGGGCATTTCTGTTTTTTGTTTTTCTTTTTTTTAAGGTTTTATTTATTTGACAGAGAGAAACATAGCTAGAGAGGGAACAGAAGCAGGGGGAGTGAGAGAGGGAGAAGCAGGCTTCCCGCTGAGCAGGGAGCCCTATGTGGGGCTCGATCCTGGGACTCCGGGATCATGACCTGAGCTGACGGCAGATGCTTAATGACTGAGCAACCCAGGCGCCTCTGTTTCTGGTTTTAAGAGGGGAGAGTACAGTCAAGGACCCCTAAATCTTTGGGGGGAATACCCTCATTGTATACACTAGGGAGAGCCAGAGTCGCATCTCTGACCAGAGCAGCTCGGGGGCAGGCACACCCGGAAGGGAGTGCCTCAGAAAAGGAGCTCATTAACGAATTAGTGAACCAAATTTTCAGTCCAGAACCAAATATGCAGAACTATATCGTCCTAAATTAATTTGCTTTATATGAACAAATTGCGATTTTACGGCCTGTAACTTAGTGAGTCTTCCTGATGATGTTTACATCACAGGAACATTTTGAGAGAATTTTGCGTTGTAAAGGACCAACCCAAATATTCAAAAAGAAACCCCACAGATAAATGTTCTGGACACCTGCTGTGTGGTAGGTGGGTCCTGGGGATATAGCACTGAACCAGACAGACACAATACTTGTGCCACAATGGAACTTATATTCCAGTAGAAAGAACAGAAACAGAGCCAAATATATGCCAAGTGGTACTAAATGCAAAAAAGAAAAGTGAAAGAATGTGTGTATAGTGGTATATGTTTTTATGTCTATATTTTACAAAAATATGTTAAGCCTCTGGTAATGTGACATTTAGAGGCCAAGGAGAAGTGAGGGAGTAAGTCCTACATTTGTGGGTGAAGGTTCAGAGCAGGAGAGGGATGTGCAAAGGTCCTGAGGTCAGAGTGCTTTTGACATATTTGAGAAAAGCAAGGCAGCCGCAGTAGCTGGAATAGAAGGAGTGAGAGAGGATATGGGTGAGGTGCCCAGAGAAATGACAAGGGGTCTGGTAGGCCAGGAGGAGTTTAAATATTATTCTGAGTGGTGTAGTCTGACTGGGCCTCATATGAAGACCATGCCTGCTGCAGAGTTGAGTGGACTGCAGTGGCTGGGCAATTAGAATGCTGCCGTGGTACCTCCGGAGACAGGTGGTGGCACTTCGTGGTGGGGTCCCAGATAGATTTTGAAGGTAGCACTGAGTGGATTTGCTAAGGAATTGGGTTTGGGGTGTGAGAGAAAGAGGAGTCAAGGATGCTCTGGGGGAGGCAGGCGCAGCCTGAGCAGCGGGCAAAGTGGAATTGCCGATTTTGAGAAGGGCAAGATCATGCAGGGCGCGTGAGAAGAATGTTAGTGCCTGTTTCTTCTCTGTTCTCTTTGTAGCAGAGGAACTTGGACTCTGGAAGGAGGTACATCTCTGAAAATATGAGTGAATCTTACACTTGCCTAATTTTTGAGATGATCTGGTCGTAGTTGGCCTTCGCTTTCTGTCACGGGCAAGGTTCTGCAGCCCTACTGTGTGTGGCGGGCGGTCCTGCGGTGTGATGTGGGCGGTCCTGCTGCGTGTGGCGGGCGGTCCTGCTGGGTGATATGGGTGGATCCCGGGCTTGCAGAGTTACTGTCACAATGGGCCAGTTGCTGCCAGTGGCACTCTCCATGCCAGCCGGAGCACAGCAATATGCTGTGTCCCCATGCTGAGTGACACTCTTGGACCTCTGATGGGCTGTGACCCATGTCCCCACCTCAAGGCGAGTCCCCTTTTACCACGATCCGCCTTCTCCCTCCATGGGGGTGGCCACCCCTGCTCTCAGTGCCCGGGTGCTTGGTGATCCTGCCGCCTTTCTCTGGATCTATATAAATGCCACCAACTAGACACGGTATGGCCCGATTACGGGGCAGCATTTTTTCCTGGGCAAGCGATGGTCTCTGAAGGTTTGGAGACAAAGGCTTGTTTGAGGAGAGTGGCAGGATGGTGAACAATAGCTTCTGTGTTCTTTAGGAGAACCTCTGGAGAGAGAGCAAACAAACTTAGGTGGGTGGACATTGAAAAGGCTTTTCCTAGAGTAGGAAGCAAAATGCAATTCTCTCCTTGTCACGCCTTCTCTGTTGACCTTTCCTGCTCCTTAACAAAGTACAGCATGTGCCCTAACGCGCAATTGTTGAAGTGTCCCCACAGCCACTTTGGTTCCCGTTAGTGCTGTGGATAATATCTTTTTATTATTTTATAATAAAGATTTTATTTGAGAGAGAGCACGAGCAAGGGAGAGGAAGTGCAGAGGAGGAGAGAGAGAATCTCAGGCAGACTCTGCACCAAGCCTGGACCCGAGGTGGGGCTCGATCTCAGGACCCTGGGATCATGACCTGAGCCAGAATCAGAAGTTGGGTGCTCCATTGACTGAGCCACCCAGGCACCCCCCACACTGTGCATAATTTAAAAAGTACTTGTTTGTCATTCAGGTGGGGGAAAGAAGACTCACTGAACACAGTGCCCAGTGTCAGTACTTTTAATTAGAAATCAGGGAGTTTTAATCTGTTTTCCATTTTTCCATTGAGTTGACTCTTAACATTTTCTTCAGTTACAGGTGTGGGGACTGTAAGTGATGGAAAATGCTAGTAAGTCGTTAGCGTCAATGAAGTAGGGTGAGGGGAAGGTAATTGCTGGAACTCTTTGGCCGAAATAAATCCCACATGTATGTCGTAGTCTTGGCAGGCAGTACCAAGGTCACTAGCCACATGTGTCTGCTTAATTGAAATTACATCTAATTAAACAGTGGCACTGGACACTTCCAAAGGCTCAGCAGCCATGTGGCTCATGGCTACTGTTTTAGCTACATCTTCACTGTAGAACATCATGTCTGATAGTACTGGTCTAGAATAGAAAATAACCATCTATGATAAAGTATCTTGCATTTCACTCATTGCCATCAAGCTAAGGCCCAAGGGTGGAAAAGTACCAAAAGGCTCAAAGAAAAATCTCCATTCTTCTAAAATGCTGTTAAAATGGTGTGGTCTTGGCAGTGGTGCCCGTGGGACTCCCTTTCACATCCTGTGGTTTGGACCTTCATCCAGCTTGTAACTCTGGCTGAGGACAGTGATGCATTACGCACATGGGTAACATGCTCCCTTCATTCTAAGGCACTTAAATAGAAATATAACCTGTTTTAGTAAAAAAGTAATGGAGTAGTTTAAATCCCCAAGGTCCTAAGATAGAGGAACAAACTTAGAAGAAGTGGTGAGGGAAATTTTCAAAGTCCTTCCTGTATTGCATTACTCTGACTCTAAATAAAAACTAACCAGATGGGGACACCTGGGTGGCTCAGTCGGTTAAGCATCTGACTCGGTTTCAGCTCAGGTCATGATCTCAGGGTCTTGGGATCAAGCCTCATGCTTAGGGGGCAGTCTGCTTCAGATTCTTACCCTTTGTCTCTACCCTGGTCATATATGGTCTCTCTCTCCCTCTCGCTCTCAAATACATAAATAAATCTTGGGGGGAAAAAAAGCTAACCAGATGGAAGGATCCTTCCTTAATTCAGTTGTGGATGGCCGCCATGTTGCTGTCTTATTTATCACTTACGTTTAAATGGAGTCTGTGGTTTTGTTCTCTAGTATGAAGAGAGGGTGGTTGTCATGCTTTTGCTTAGGCCGGGCGTGCTGGACAAATATTGACTAAGCTGAGGAGGCCTGTGAGAGCAGGTCTGCGTTGCGGGTGCTTGAGAGTGGGCGACATTCCCC
Source organism: Spilogale gracilis (assembly GCA_004023965.1). Lineage (NCBI taxonomy): Eukaryota > Metazoa > Chordata > Mammalia > Carnivora > Mephitidae > Spilogale > Spilogale gracilis. Next base: position 48,948 of record PITA01011300.1, on the reverse strand, counting down.
TCATAGCAGAGCTGACTCACCTCCTGCTGCCCAGTAGCCCAGGAGGCCTGAGGTGAGCCTTCACAGAAGGTGACTGTAGGCTACCTGGTGAAAGGGATGGTGACTTCCAGATGGAGGCCACTAAGGAACCCTGACCCTTCTCTGAGGTGCCAAGCCTCAGGCGGCCCCAGAGCCCACGGCGGGTCTTCCAGGTGTGCTGCAGTTCACCCACAGAGAGGTCTGGAAGCCGCCCAGGGAAGCGTTCCACACACGGGGGACGCGGTCAGCATAAGTGACTGAAATCTCTGAGTCCACAGCTTATCGAGCTTGTGTGCTGAAGTAAAGCCCGGGGGCTGCAGCAGGGACAAACTATATGAGGAAGGGCCTAGAAGAAAGCAGAGCGAGGGTTTAGTCAGGTTAGCCTGGGCCGGTAGAGAAGGGCACCTGTGTGTCCCATGGCTGAGGGGCCCTAACGTGTCGCCTCACTAGGACGGCCATTTTGCATTCCCAGATCTCTTTGCTCCTCTTCACAGTGGAGTCCGCAGATTTTTTGTTCATGGCTGTGTTTCCAGATGTTTTGTGGGTTGTGAGGTAACTGTGGTGATCTCTCAATATGGGTTACCCTTTATGAATCGATTTACTGTTAAAGAATACACATAGAAATCCATCTTGGGAAAAGTCTGTAGTCTTGGGCTGGTTGCCCCAGATCTGATCATTCTCAACAAGCTGATCGCCTCTGCTTTCCTGAAAGAACAGAATAAATGCCCGTGTTCGATGGCATCATTTGGGTGCAGGGCTGTGTCCCTCAACTCAGTCCTGTGACTGTCGGGTCCTCCCTCAGGGGAGGCTGTGGAAGACAGCGCGGGCCACTTACGTGGTGCTTGTCACGAGCTCCAGGGAAGCAGCGGGCTCTCAGAGCACCTGACTGAGAGAGGGCAGATGGCTGATGACCTCGGAGAGTCACCTGTCACGCACGTGAGACGGGTGGTTAGGACCAGATGTTGGTAAATACATTTAGAATATTTTTTATAGATTTTATCCTGCCATGCAGTTGAGTTTCCCTAGATGTCCTATTACTTAACTGAAAAACCGAAACCAGGGCACCTGGGCAGTGTAGTCCATTAAGCATCCGACTCTTGGTTTTGGCTCAGGTCATGAGCTCAGGGCCACGAGATCGAGCCCTGCTTCGGGTTCCGTGCTCAGTGGGTAGTCTGCTGGAGAGTGTCTCTCTCTGCCCTGCCGCCAAATAAATAAATAAATAAATAAAATGTTAAAAAAAAAAAAAATCACCAAAAACCAGAAGCAGAAACAGCCAGAGAGGTGAAGGCAGTCCCCTCACAGGTGTTCTATGCAAGTCCCAGGGGAAATCTTAATGAAATAGACAAGCCCACCCCTTGGTGTGAAGATAAATTTGTGCTGTTCTGTTCAAAGGTTAGTACCAAAAGCTGTTTGAAGATGAGGGTGTCCCCCCATTTTTTCTTCCTCTTCTGGCAAGAGTGAAAAGCATTTCATTCTTTCCCTCAAATTTATACCCCCAGAGATTTTTTGTAAATCAACTTCTACTTACCTAAAAGGCTATATTGTTGGGTTTAAATGAATGGAATCAGTGTTTTGGGCCTTTTGCTTGGTATAAATTGGTACTCTTTCCAAGTAGTCCTAGTGAGTGGTTCTTTTTAAAGTGGTATTAAATTATGGGGCAGGAATTATAAATTGATTTTCATTCTGTCACCGAGTCTGGTTGATTCAGGACGGCTGACAGAGCACTGCGATGAAAGGGAGAAGGCAGCTCGCTCCGTGGTGCCCTTGTGGGACATGGGAAGGACAAAGGGGCAGGAGATGTGACCAAGGTCTACTGACCTTGTGACCCGGAGCATGCCAGCTGTCTAGATTTCTGTAAGTTTGCTGGGTCATTACCTCTGATTCACCTGTTCTGCTTATTAACTCCATATCTGTCAGTAAAATGACCTTCAGAAGCATGGAAGCTCTTCAGATAAACAATCACACAGGACACCCCCTCTTCCCCCGCAGTGGCTGGTTCCGTGACTCCCTGTATGGAGTTTATTTGACTTGTTGATCTTGTCCAGCAAAGCATCATGGTCTCAAAGAATATGTAATTAAGAGATTTTCCTAGTTTTTTTTCCTACCCAGTCTGTCCAGAAGTAAAGGTCACTTTGGATTTGTTAGTATCTGCATTAATTAGGAACTTTGCATATCCATCTGCATACTTTAGCAAATAACCATCGCTAGAATTCTCTATGTTCTAGGGAAGAGCTGTATTTGAAAGATAGGGGGGTGTGTGTATGTGTTGATCTGAGAGCCTTTTCTCCCCATCCCCTTCTTTTTTTAATTTTTAAAATTGATACACAAAATTAAGGGGAAATAAATGCTATTATTCAAAGCCCAGGAAAGAGCTCTGACCATGAAGAGCGGCTGGCTGCTGGACCTCTATCTAGCCCAGTGCTTGTCCATGCCGGCTGCACAATAATCTCACCTGGGGAGCTTTCTAAAAAAGAGTACTGCTGCCTAGGTCCCATACCAGGCTAGTTGAATCAGACTCATTATGGGAGGGACCCAAATATTGATAGGCTTTATTTTTAATCGTAATTCTTTATCTTTTTCTTCCATATATTTTTTTATAAAGATTTTATTTGACAGAGAGAAACCCAGCGAAGAGAGGGAACACAAGCAGGGGGAGTGAGAGAGGGAGAAGCAGGCTTCCCACCGAGCAGGGAACCCGATGCAGGGCTTGATCCCCAAACTCTGGGATCATGCCCTGAACCAAAGGCAGATGCTTAATGACTGAGCCACCCAGGTGCTCCATATTTTTATTTAAATTTGGATTAACGTACAGGTTAGTATTGTTCTCAGGAGTAGAATTTGGTGATTCATCACTTGATACAACACCCAGTACTCATTATAGCACATGCCCTCCTTAATGCCCATCACCCAGTTACCCTGAACCCCACCCACCTCCCCTCCAGCAACCCTCAGTTTGTTCCCTATAGTTAAGGGTCTCTTAAGGTTTGTTTCCCTCTCTGCCTTTTTTCTTTTCCTCCTTCCCATATATTCATCCATTTTCTTTCTTAAATTCCACATGAGTTGAGATCATCTGGCTTTTCTCTTTCTTGGACGCATTCCACTGAGCACAATATGCTCAGGCTCCATCCACGTCATTGCAAATGTCAAGATTTCATTCTTTTTGATGGCTGACTAATATTTCATTATATACATATGAAAATCTATCACACCTTCTTTATCCATTCATCAGTCAGTGGACATTGGGCTCTTTCCACAGTTCAGCTATTGTTGATAATGCTGCTGTAAATACTGGGGGCAGGTGCCCCTTCAAATTTGTATTGTGGTATCCTTTGGGTAAGTACCTAGGAATGCACTTGCTGGGTTGACACTTTTTTTTTTTTTTTTTTTTTTTTAAAAGCTCTGCACCTTGTTTGAGAATAACTACGCCCCATAGGGCTGTGGTGTCGTCTACTTCCTTCTCCGTAAAAGCTCATTATCCACGGCCGGTCAGACCTTCCTGATCTGGCCCATCTTCCTCGCCAGTCTCAGCCCCCATCACTCCCCAGATGCCAGGGACCCCCAGTCATGAGATCTTGCCCACTTTTCCTCTCTGCCCTTGTATTGGCACACGCTCTTCTGACTTCACTGCTATTTCCCCAGCCTCTTCCCATTCCAGTTCTCTGCACAAAATTACCATTCCTCCGAGAATCTGTTCAGTGCTCCTTTCCTGGAGAACACCCTTGTCCTCCATGAGGCTGTCTGGGCGTTCTTCATTTTCATGGCTGCTGGAAGACCAAGACCTTCGCTCCTCCACACCCTGCCCAGTCTATCCTCAAGAAGCCTTTGCTAATCAACAAGCACATTGATAGCGGTAATACCTGCCTTCTGAGGTTCAGAGCCTTGTTCGACTGCTTCAGAAACGTAAAGCATTTTACAAAGTGGTTTGTGATTATTGCTGATTTGGATCTTCAAATGATGGCATTGCCTTTCTGTCACTTTCCTATAGACTGTACTCTTCAAGTCAGCGGGTGGGACCCTGTGCTTTATTTATCGTTCAGAATACAGTCCGGTTGCCTTGGGGGCGCACGGCACAGCCCTCCGCCGGGACGGGATGTGGGGTTTCCACTGCACAGCGCAGCCCAGCTAATCAGCCAGACTAATGAGATGATGTGCTTGCCTCGGGCAGCATCTCTGTAATTCCAAAACCTTGTCCAAATAACCGAGCTCCCTGTGAACTTTTATTATGTGGACTTACCTCTCTCAAAGCCATCTGTGAGCGTGGTTTTGTGAAGCAATTATATTGCAGGTGTGCAATCGAGGATGAAGTAATGGCTTAATTATTTGGTGAAGTAGGAGGCATTTTGGACCAGAGACTGGCTTCACAAACTTTCCAGGCTTGCTTCATGCTATTTTGTTCTTTGGAATTTTAACACCACCTAGAGCGAGAGAATTGTTGGGACTGCAGCCAGCTGTGTGTACAATAATTTTTAAAAGTCAGCGTGTTCCATATTTGAATCCTAGGAAGGTCTAGCCTGATTTTCTTTTATTACTGCTGTGGGGGAGGGTTTTGGGGTGGGAATGTGTGTTTTTGAATGGTACGAAATGGAAGCAGAATTTCAGAATGTATGTATATTCGGGAGAAGAGAATGCCTCTTTCTTTCATCAAATTCTCAAAAGGGTTCTCTGGAACACCTCCCCCAGAGGAGCTGAGAGTTTTAAATGTTGTTTTATGTTTCTTTGAAGTTGTCAGTAGTATCTAGGCGTTATAGACAGACCTTGAATGAATTCCTTGTCTTTTTTAGTGGCTCAGAAGTAGATCATGAGCCAGTTCATTTCTAAACTTCCCACTCTCCTGTATCTTGTTTGCCATCATCCTATGCATTTGCATTTTGACCTTGATGTTTCTGATGAGAACAAGGCAGGGAGGTGGAAAAGGAAATGAACCATGACAACATGGGTTGTCATGTTCACCCAAGAAAAAGGGTGATGCGGGGCTTGTGTGTGTCCGGCCCTCTAGGACTTTGATGGCAATGTGCCCCCCAACCCCAGAGCTGTGTTACCAGTGGCCTTGGGTCTGCCCTGTATTTTTGAGCACCTGTCATATAGTAGGCACTTTGTATAAACTTTCATTTTTAGCTGTCACACTGACATTTTGAAAGAGGCCACGTTTTGCCCATTTTACCGAGAAAAGGTAAAGAAACTGTGGCTCACATTGAGACATCTTGCAAAATGGGGAATGCAGCAGGGGGTGGCCCATACCCTCACAGAGATGGAGCTCTGGAGATGTTGGTCCAATTTAACTGAGTAGCACAGAAAACTGAGTAGCACAGTTCCTAAAGCGGTAAATAGAGCCTCTTATGGAATTGCACTTCGTATTTCTTTTTGCATCGGCTTGTACGAAAGATCTTGTTAGGACGCAGCAATCAGCTTAATTCCTTCTGGTTTAACCCATGGTTTTCAATTACTTGAGTTAATTCTACCAACTGTTCCCAGGAACATGGCACACTGCTTGTATTGATCTGTGTCTATGTTGTTGACCTTTGACGAGGAGTCTTTTCTTCGGCAGACACTTACTAATCCTCTGCTTTTGGGAACTGAGCACTGTACACAGGACTTAAACACTGCCCCCGCCTTCTAGGAGCTTGGAGCATAATAAGGGAGCACCGTGGCCTGTGTGCTAGCGGAGGGCTACAGACGGGAGGGGTGGTCCTCCTGCGGATGGACTGTGCACTTTCTTCCTCTGATGCCGAAATCTGAAGGAACCGCCTGGTGAGCAGGCGTTGGGAACTGATTTGATTCATACGCTAAGCTGTGTGTGCTTTGACCAGAGTTTTGAGACTTTCTGGGCTCGATGAGACTAGCACGTTGTAAGTAGAGCAGGTTGCCAAAGGCAGAGGCGTCCTGCTTGGATGCCATCTGGCTGAAGGGATGGAATGGGAAAGCGTGGGTTTGGCTGGGGGTGCCGGGAGCAGGCCTGGGCATTTCAGCTGCCACAATTTGCAGCTTCAGAAAATCCTGGTTCTATTTCATTAAAAAGAAAATTAACTTTAATTCTGAGTAAGAAAGTAATACCTAGTCCTGTTTTTTTTTTTTTAATTGAACCCAAAGAAAGTAAAAAATAAAGAAATTCCACCATGCATAGTTGACCATTGTTATAAAATGTTCTCTCTCTTTTTTAAAAAAATATTTTATTTATTTGAGAGAGAGTGAGAGAGAGCATGAGAGGGGAGAAGGTCAGAGAAAGAAGCAGGCTCTCCACGGAGCTGGGAGCCAGATGTGGGACTCAATCCTGGGACTCCAGGATCACGACCTGAGCTGAAGGCACTGGCTTAACCAACTGAGCCACTCAGGTGCCCCTAAAATGTTGGTGTCTCTTTTTCTCTGCTTGCAATATCCTATTAATATTGACCTTTGCTTAAAGCAGCCTTTTCTTTTTATACCGGCCCTGCCTTACACTGAGAATTAGTTACCAGCCAAGAGACGTGAAAACGCGCTCCGGCCAGCTCCATTTAAAAGGTGGATCCCGGGGCGCCTGGGTGGCTCAGTCATTAAGTCTCTGCCTCCTGCTCAGGTTGTGATCCCAGAGTCCCAGGATCAAGCCCCACATGGGGCTCCCCGCTCGGCAGGAGGCCTGCTTCTCCCTCTTTCACTCCTGCTTGTGTTCCCTCTCTGGCTATAATTCTCTCTGTCAAATAAATAAATAAAACATTTTAAAAAATAAAATAAATAAAAGGTGGATCCCAGCAGGTTAAGTGCATGAAAATAGGGCTGCGTGTGGCAGTGAGGACTTGGACACCATACATTCAAATGATCTCTTTCTTTGCTTCCTCTACAAGAGACTCCCAAGCTTTGAGCTTTGGGGCTCTTGTCCTCGAAGACTGCATGATTGCTCAAGGAAGAAAAATAGTCATAGAGACAAGGTTTGGGACACCCCCAACCCCAAAATACAGTAAGGTTTTAACTCTAATAATCCAGCTGGAAACCCAAGTTCAGAAATTATAAGAACTCTATGAAGATCCTACTACCTTCCTTTATTTTTTTCCTTTCTGGGAATTAGCAAGAAATGTCGTTCTTTAATTCTGTTGGAGAGTTCAAGAAAATTGTAACACACAGTTGTTTGAAATGGTGAGGCTGTAAAGTGCAGAAAGGCGAGGGTGTGCTGATCATTGCTGTCTTAATAACGTGTGCATTTGATGCCCCGGTGGCTCGATCGGTTAAGTGGTTGGCTTCGGCTCAGGTCATGATCCCAGGGTCCCGGGATCGAGTGCTGCATCCAGGCTCCTTGCTCCGTGAGAAGTCTGCTTCTCCCTTTACCCCCGCCCCACTGCCCTGCCCCCCCACTCGTCTCATGAATAAGTAAAATATTTTTTAAAAAATGTACGCATTTGATTCTAGTTCTTTACTATTTGTAAATAGTTCTTTGTCAATACATTTTTGCTCGTTCCCTGCTTCCCAGATTATCTGCTGTCTTGTCCACACGGCTAATCAGTCGGGACTAAAATACTCCAGGAACACTGAAAATTGCTTTTATTCTAAATTTTTTTTTTTTTTAAGATTTTACTTATTTATCTGACAGAGAGAAATACAGCTAGAGAGGGAACACAAGCAAGGGGAGTGAGAGAGGGAGAAGAAGGCTTCCCACCGAGCAGGGAGCCAGATGTGGGGCTCGATCCTGGGACTCCAGGATCATGACCCGAGCCGAAGGCAGTCGCTTAACCAACTGAGCCACCCAGGCGCCCCTGCTTTTATTCTAATGTCACCTTTGAATAGTGTCTAATATTACCCTTCCCCCAAGTAGTCTTTTAAGAGTTTATTGATTAAACTCCTTCTGGGTCCCCGTAGTATACCAAAACCCCACCAAGTTAAGATTTTTACCACAGATTTTGACCTGCTTGCCCTGAGAGTGCTGTATCCACATTAAGATATTTAATCAAGTCCAAGAGGAAACAGGGCTTCAGTTAGCAAATGCCTGGGGAAGGAGAGCGTGGCCCATACAACCTTACCGCTCACGCGTTCACCTAAGTCACTTGGCAGTGGCTGGGAACATTTGCAGGGGGTTCGGGCCACTGTCCCCCATGTGGACCCTGTATCTCTCCAGACTTGATAGTGAGCATCCAAACCACATCTTATTTTTATAGGCTTCTCTGTGAGTGGCTGTTCTTTGATGAGAGATGGGCAGATCCTTGGGGTCGTTCCTCGTAAAGCACCCAGGATTTGTGTACGTTCTTTTTTCGGTGGGCTGATTTCCAAGGGGACGTTTTATGTTCAATAAAATAGTAATTTTGTAAATATAGACAAAATATACTCCATAAATGTAAAGTACGGTCGTATCAGATATGCCAACCTCAGTAGTTGGAAAGCCACTTTCCCACTTGTCCAGCTGGGACACCTCTCTCCCCTGTTTCCTCTGCATTTAAAAAAAAAGAAAAAGAAAAAAGTAAGACCAAATAGCATTACTTATACTGATTTATTTACAAGTAATGGTTTTGAAATATGCCTGATGATAATATTTTTTGAAAAAAGACTTCTGCAGAAGTGTTGACTTGCTCAGGTACCATTTCTCTCGGTTTCTGAGTTGCCAATAAGTAGGGGGTTCAGTGACCTTGGAGAATTACTCTTTAAAGGACTCCGTCAAGCGCCTCCTAAACAATGGGCCTTGGCTTAGATGACCTCTCGGCTCCCTCTAACCTGGAAACCAAGGATTCTGTAGTGGGTGCCGACCAGGGGTCCGCTCCCGGGGACCATGTGGCAATGTCTACAGATGGTGTTGGTTGTCTTCTGATGGCGTCCGGTGAGTACGGGCCCGAGATGCCGCTGACCGACCAACCATACGCGGAGCAGCTCCCACAACAAGGAATCTTTCCCCCGCCAGTGGTGCTGAGGTGTGGAGGGAGTCAGAAGAGGTGTGGGGGCCTGGCTCCTGGCCTTCTTGCGCTTTCTTTCTTTCTCTCTGGTTTGTGTGTCCCCTTCAGCACTTGTTTACCCCCTGAAAGCTCTCTCGCTGAACAGATGAGGGAGCTGGGTCCTGGGGTAGGTCTGACGGGCTTGGTTCCCGGCAACGGTTTTTTATGTGGGGCTGGGGGCCAGCATGAGGGGCCTAAAGTCACCGTGGACGTGGAGGTGTCGGTTTTTTGAGCCACATTAAAGACGTGTGGCCCATCTTATTCTCTTACGTGGAATTTTCCTGGCACTGACTTAGAAACTCGGTGTTTGTGTACTTTTCTAATTTCCAGAACATTCCTGGGACTTGGATTCCTTTGAAAGCTTAGCGTTTTCTAGACTATAGCATATCATTTATTCTTCCTCAGGGCTAATGACTGAAGAGCAGGCGTGACGACAGAATAAAGTAACGTGACTGTCTAAACCTTTCTGGTGGGCTTTTGTGGGCTGGTGGGACAAGCCAAGACGTGATGGCACATTGAGAACACGCAGAGGAACACTTAGCCGGCCTTAAGGGGCACATGTTTTCGTTGTTTGTCCTCTCCTAGGAATGCTCTCGCTGCATTCCCCTCACTGCACATTTTTCCTTAACCACTACAGTCACGAATGGCCAAAGATGGTCATTTTTGCCTTCCATGGGCTCCTTCTCCCCCAAACATAGGCAGGTCGAGTTTGCTGTGCTCCATGCCTGGAGGCGACCAGTTGGCCTGGGTGGGGTTATTGATTTTCCCTGGATGTGTTCTCTGGGTAGCTGCTCTTGATTGGAAAGGCTAGCCCTTCACTAAAAAATCCACGAAATTTACCCTGATGGGACATGTTCAATAGGCATGAACTTTAAAACCCGTCTCGATGAGCGAGGGAAGCCAGATACAAACGAGGAGGCGTTGCTTCCATTCATGTGAAGTGAGTTTAGAGGGGCGGGGAGGAGATGGTCCTCAAGGGCTGGGAGGGGGAGCAGGAAACAACTATACCCTGGCTTGAGGGGATGTTTAGGAGAGGTGGGTGGGTTTTACAACTGGATTGTGGTGATGTTTGCACAATCCTGCAAACTGACCGAAGGTCACTGAATTGGATACTTACAAGGGTGGAACTTTATAGAATGTAAATTATACTTCAGTGAGACTATTAAGTTTTTTACTCTGATGGGATTTTGTTTGGGGCTTGTTGAGGGAGTCGAGTACTTACAAAAAGATTTTATGGTTTGGACTTGGTCCCCATGATGTTAACTGCGGTTCCGGGGAAAGGTCTGAATGATGCTGTTAACAGTTGGGACTCTTAAGCAAAGTCCTATTCTGAATTTGGTCCCACCGCGTCAGTAAATAGACCCTGTGTAATCTTCATTTCATCTTCTGAAATGCTTAATGTAAAAGAACTCCTAGAGTTTTTTTTTTTTTTTTTACGCAGGACATACATTTATGTGAACAAGAAAATCTTATCCAAGTCAGTACCCTCTCTATGTGTAAAAGGAGTGAAATCGTTCAGACTCCTGGGGTTGGAAAGGACTTTAAAGGTTAAGAGCTGGAGGACAGATGCAGGAAGACTAGCAGACGATTAGGAAGTTCAAGGACTCTGGGCTGTGTTTGACTAACGGATTGAAAGACCTCAAAGTTAATGGATGCCCCTTTAATTAGAAAGTTCCGTTCATCAGAATGCACTCATTATTTGACCATGGCGGTGGTCTGAATTTAATTGTGAGTCTCCTTTCTCCTGGTGTTTACAAAATTCCATACCTCACTATCCTCTCATGTTTATTTTGGGAAATGCTGTCGTTATTAGGAAGGCTGCTGAGAGTTGATTTAAGAAAATGAAATCTACACTCCCCAACCCTCACCAGTAGTTTCGTCTTGGTGTGCCACTAGGGGGGCCCAACCCCACTTCCAGAAGTTTCTCTTACTGCCCTGGGGTTGATTTTGGAAGCCGGTGACGTCACAGGTAATGGGTTAAGACTTTTAGCTGCCCAGTTGAAGCCTATCATTTTACCTGTATTCCCCAGAAGTTTTTCTTTTAACTGTGATCTTTATCTAAGGACCAGGTGGGCAGAATGACTATTTTTAAAAGGTCATAGATGAGAGAAAATGTTTTTGAAGCAACTTCTATGGCTTGGTTGCATTCATTCCTTCCATCAACAAACATGTGCGTTGCTGGGTGATGGGTCCAGAAAGATGACACAGTTCTTGCCTCAAAACTGCTCCGGGCTGGTGGTGAGGAGCCTATGGGATGGCAGAGGGCTGGAGCCCGAGACCTGGAAACCAATAAGTCAGTCCCTTGTGGTGGGTTGGGATGGTGTCTGCTGCTTTCAGGCCCGTGGGCGTCATGATTTTAAATGGGATCCCCTTTGCAAGCTAACATGATCACCTGAGAGATGATTTGTGAATCTCACTTTCATCTTGCAGGTGGAAGGTCTGCATTTACTTTTTGGCGTTTATGAACCCTTCCTGCCTGTCATCCAGGCACACACACACACACACACACACACAAAAGTCATGACCTCAGCTGACCTGGCTGTAAATTCACGGACATCGTCACCGGGTTTGTGTTTCCATCTGCTAGTTGGCACATCGTATTCATATCTTTCCATGGAACCTTCAAAAATAAGACCTGTGCCACAAAGAAATGGCTGATTTGGTATCAGCTTCTTGAAACCTTGACTCTCGGTTCTTCATGTTGTGTAGTGAACTCTGAGGCATGACCGTGATCTTTTTAGCGAGAGAAAGAAGTAGAAGTTCACAGTTCTTTGTAATTAGTAGAAGGCAGTTGCTACTGAATTTTTCAATGTCTTTTTTATTCCCTCTTGGAAAAATCTTTTCTCCCTCCACGAATATTGTGGGATTATTTGTCTTTATAGGGGGAAAGTGTAATCCTACTCTTGGCCACCACCTGAGGGCTGACCGTGCCAGTCAGAGCACCCGGCGCTTTAAATATGTAAACACATCATGTCTAACTTTTTCCGTGGCCTGGACAGAGGTAGGTTATGTCCCCATTTCACAGAAGATCGAACTTGGGCTCCATGGGGGTAGAATAAACTCTACCAGAGTTGCACAATGAGGCAGGGCCAGAATTTTAAAATGACAATTGTTCCCTAACCTTTGAAATTTTTTGTCAAAGCATTAAAAATGCTGTCAGTGACAAATGCATTAGCTAATGGAGAAAATAGTAAAAGTAATTTTTATGTAGTACCACATAGTTGAAAACATCAGAAACATTTGCGAATTTTTGAACTCATCGCAAACTGGGGTGCCTGGGTGATTCAGTCAGTTAGGCGTCTGCCTTTGGCTCAGGTCATGATCCTGGGTTCCCGGGATCGAGTCCTGCACTGGGCTCCCTGCTAAGTGAGGAGTCTGCTTCTCTCTCTGCCTTCCCTCCCCCCAACTCCTATGTACATGTGCACGCACACTGTCTCTCTCTCTCTCTGTCAATTAAAATCTCTAAAAAATAATAATAAAAATAAAACTCATTAGGAGCTGTTTGAGCAGTCCTTGTCATGTAATTTATGACAGACTGAGCCTCTTTTCCCTGCCCTGGTCACTTGGCCTTCTCCTTAAGGTCTGGATCAGCTTCCAGCATTTTCTCTGTGTTTGGAGCGTCAGATCCTAGCTCTAAGAATTCCGTTGTGGCAAGGCCTTTGCCAGCCTCCCCTCCTCTCAGACGCCTTCATCCCTTCTTCATGATCACTTTCCACATTTATGCCAATTAATTCACCTTCACTGGCTTTCTTTGCACAGCCCGGGGGTCTCTCCAACGTGGGCAGCGCCGAGATTCCGTGCTTGCCTCCTCTGTGACTCCGTTTACCCCCAGTTTGCATTTCCCTTCATCCCTTTTCTTGGCTGCACTTGTTCATTTCACTTCCATTTGCCCACATGGGTGAAGTATTCCGTGGGTTTATCTCTGGGACACATGGTGCCCACGTGGCTGCAGTCTGCCATCTGTGGGGACAGAGTAGCCCTGTGCGGTGACCCAGGGCCCAGACACCGGGAGAGCAGTGGTGTGACTGGTCCGTGATCCCCGTGTGTGTCTGCCCCCCATGCAGAGCTTTCTGGCCTGAAGATCTAGTGGCAAGTTACTCACCACGAAACGTACCATAATAGCGGAAAGTTGTGTTGTCGGGAACCTGGTGTGGCTTAACCAACCCGGGCATGGCTGGTCCTCTTAGAAATGTGGGGAAGGGGGAAATGGCCTGACATCTCTCCCCCCCTTCCCCACAGTTCTCTAACTCAGGAAGGAGGAGGGAAGGGAGGAACGGGGTCTCCGCTCAGGTAATGTTCTTGGTTCTAGAAGCTTCTTCACCTGTTCCACCTGACGGGGAAGGAAATGGAGGTGCTTCCGTCACCTGCTTGAATGCAGTCAGAAAGTGGAAGGCTGACAATCCAAACTCAGATCTTTCTGGTTCCTAAAGTCTTGCTTTTTATACTGTACCACTCTTTGGGAGTGAAACCAAACACTGCGAAAGAGAAGGGTGCCGGCATTTAAGTAGTGGGCATGGACCTTGTACTGTGTCCCTCCTGTTCCTCAGGACCCTTGTCTTGTCCCCGTGTTCCAGAGGGAACAGTACGAAGCTCAGAGAAGCGACGAGGAGGCTATGATGGGGCTGGTTATTGCAGAGAGTTGGACTTTACAAAGGACAGAGACTAGTCATCCTTCAGAAAACTCACCTGCGTTTCATTGGTTTTATTCTACAGTTGATTCCTCATTTATAAAATGTGGTTCAGATCAGAAAGCTGGAAAAGGTAGAGGTTAAGGGTTTAGCTTATACACATTGATCTTTTCCCTGAAGAGATAGTCTTGGCTAATAAATAATTGATTTTTGGATTCACTTGGGAACTTGGCAAAAACTTGTTAGTGATTGAATTTGAATACCTCATATGGTTCTCTTGTTTTGGATGGAAGGAATCTGCAGAACTAATTCCTCATGTAAAGCGTCTTTTCCTCCCTGAAACATGTTCCTTACCCTAGGTCCATCAGCTCTCCAGGCCTTGCCCCTACCTCTGGCTCCGTGATGGGCTCTTCCAGCCCTGGGTGCCCAACAGTGTGGGTGTCCCTGAGGTTTTGTCCCGACTCTGGTTCTAACACCACACGCCTCTTGTCTGAGATTTCCACCAGACACACATCGAAGGATTTATCACCCATGTCTGCTCATGTGCCCTCTTTTCATCAAGACCACACCAAGTCCCAAGGCCTCCTGCTCACATCGGTCTCCCTCCTGGCACTCTTTTGACTTCTTTAGAGCAGTTCACTGAAGATGCTGAGGCCTGTCTCCCTTCTGTTTTGTCACCCCCTCCGCCCTCAATTACCCTACCCTCTGCCACAGCTAAGAGATCCCAAATCTGATAATATTAGGCTCTTGCAAAAACACTTCTCAGTGAGTTTTCATTGCTCACAGGATAAAGTTCAAATTACTCAGCAGGTCATACAAGTCATGTACACTAGTGGGACTTCCTGCTGATCTCCCTGTTTTTGTTTGCTGTGTGTCTTTTTGCGGGAAGACTCTTGAGTTCATGCTTCTCCACCTTTGTGCAGTCTCCTCTTTGCATCTGCCCTCTCCTCTCCCTTGGATGGACTCCTCTCCCAAGTTTCCTAGACCCTGAAACCCCCAGAATTCATATAACGTGTTCTCCCCTGTGGTTTCCTAACACATACATTCCTTGCATGTAGTACATATGCTAGTGCCCTTGTTCATGTGGCTTTTCCCAAAAGACGGTGGGAGGACCTTGAGGACAATAATGGTCCTGTGTGTGTTCATCACATAGTGGGTATTTGGTAAATGCATAGTCATCAGATGAGAGATTTTAAGAGCGTTGCTTCTCTGGCGCTCGTTCGGGCCATGTTGTAACTACAGGACCAAGTTAGAAGAATGTGCTTTGTTGATCTGGTAGTTGAGAACTGTGACTTGGAGGGACTAACGTATCTGGTCCCCACTTAGATGGTATATTGGATGAGCCATGAGTGGAAAATAAAGAGCAAACAGACATAAAGACTAGAAGAACCTCACTGTCCAAGACAGTCCAACCCAGCCACATGTGGCTCCTGAGCACTGGAAATGTGGCCACTTTTAAGTGGTTTGGTGGCTCAGTCAGTTAAGCGTCTGCCTTCAGCTCAGCTTCTGATCCCAGGGTCCTGGAATCGAGCCCCGCATCGGGCTCCCTGCTCAGCGGGAAGCCTGCTCTTCTTCCTCTCCCCCCAGCTCATACTCTCTCTCACTCTCTTGCTCTCTCTCTCTCTCTCTCTCTCTCTCACTCTCATAAATAAAATCTTTAAAAAAAAATGCAACCTCGATTTCAAAGACTCAGTACCCAAAAGCCCCCAAATGTAAAATAACTCCATTTTAACAAATGGAGTTAAAATAATATTTGGTGTATCCTGGATTAAATAAAACGTTAAGATTAATTTCATCGGTTTGTTTTCCCTTTTTAAGAACTGCTGTTAGGAAAATTTTTATTTTGTTCGTGGCTCACGCTGTTTCTCTTGGAAGCTGGACTAGAGAGAACCTATGGGAAGCCAGGGGGTCAGGGATGACAAGAAGGGAGGCAAAGGGTGAATGCTTCAAGAATCAGAAAGGGGGGGGGGGCTGCCATCTTTGGCGGGTGCTGAAGAAAGTTAAAAGGAAGACAGAAGACCCAGTGTAGGTACTGTCGAGAGGAGAAGCGATGGGAGATGTAGCCTGTGTGGGCAGCACTGTATCTAGAAGAGGCAAACTCGAATCCAAACAGTGGATGAAAACTTGTATTGTTTTTCTCTTCTAATGAAGTCATTCCTATTTACTGCACCTGTAATTAGAGAATAAAGTCAGCAAAAAGGAGAAGACCTACCCATCATCCATAATTCTAGGCTTGAGAAACAGTCCCCTTAAACCTTGGAATATTACTATCTTTCAGATCTCTTTCTGGATTGATAGCCATTTATGTATGGTTTTTATGCAAATGGAACCATTCTGTATATATACTCCTTCTAATCTGCTTTTTTGTTTGTTTCACTTAATAGATTAAATATTTTTCCATAGTAGCCTTCAAGATAATTATGCTGGAGGCCAGAAATGGAGCATGTTATCTCCAGAATGCAACCTGTGGCCCCACCTCCCTCCCCACCCCAGTTCCCAGGTTTCCTCTGTTGGGGTGCCAGCAGCCCTGATTTCCACATCAGCTAGATTGATGGCATAGATCTGGGATACTGGGTTTACTTGGAAAGGGGTAGGTCGCCTCTGTGCACCTCCAGAGACGACCCAGTTAGTGTTATTTCCTGAATGCCACAGCTTTTAAAAACAACAACAACAACAAAAAACAAAACAAAAAGAAAACTTCTCCTAAGGATTATAGCTGTAGGCTAGAATAAATCTGAATATCAGTAATTTGGCATTCAAGATGAAGCAACACTGTCCTCAGTACAGCTGTGTGTATGTTGGAGCACATTACATTGATGAATTTGAAGCTATTTTTGATGCCATTTAGAAAATTACTAATGCATGAGGTTCTATATCCTGGAAGTTCTAATCTGACTTGGAGGTGGGGTGGAAATCAGTTACCAGGAGGCAAACTTTGCAAATTTTAGATGCTGGGAAGAAACCTGAGCTACAGGGAACACATGATGAGACCAAGAGGCTTAGCTGGAGATGTGGGACAGGTCACAATGTAGATTTTTTTTTTTCCCAACAGAAACTTTAAGGATACTGTTCATTGCGATTTTGTTTCAGATTTCCCTTTTGAGAAGAATCTTGGTTTACACTGCTTCCTGCTCCGCCCCCTTTGCAAAGGGGGTCCAAGTCATCCTTGGGGACGTGGATCAGCTCTCCCCTCTTCCCTGATGACCTGAGAGGGAGACACAGAAGGGCCCGGGATGGCTCTCCCAGAAACCAGCAGGGTTCTCAGAGTGGGAAAGGGGTTTTCCATTTCTGATGGGGGAGGCACTCCAGGAGCTCGGCAGCCGACCCACCCGCTCCCCCACCTAATATCAAGGACCCTTAGGGTAACAGCAGAAGCCCCGCCCCTCCCTGAATGGCTGTGGGCCTCGCGCCCCACAGTGTACCTTTTGTGTGTGCTAGTTTTAACCTTTAAACCTGCAAGGGAGGCTGTGCCCTCCGCACTTCCCGGAAACTGAATCCCGACGAGGTCAATGCCGGTGCCCTCCTCACTTTCCGGAAACTGAGTCCGGAGATGGTCGAATCAAGGTTACAGCTCAGCAGTGGCTGGTGGCTTTCGCCCTGGTGTTCTCTGAAAGGAAGGGCACTGCCAGAGGACCCGGAGATCCGAAACCCTCATGCTCACCCCTTTGCTTCCCGCTCAGGTAGTGAATTTCAGCTTTTAAAACTTACAGCCTCTGTTATTAGTTGTGTGACAGGCCCTCTTAACCTTTCCCTGTCCCCTGGGAGGGAGGAAACCTGACAGCCAATCTGGTATTATGTTGGTAAAGTGGCTTTTTAAATGCATTCTTGGTGGGTTTGTTTTTTTTTTTTTTCCTGCTTGAAAAATCTTCTCTTTCTAGAGAACTTTTTTAAGAGCCTTTGAATGTACCTTTCAACCAGAGGAAATTTGTACTTTAAAAAATGAACTTTGATGAAGAGGACTGGCCTACCCTAATTATGGCTTTGCTTTGCTTGCAAATGAGGCACTATTTTGGGGGTTGATTTTTTTTTTCTACGATTGATTTTTTTTGAGAGAGAGCTTGTGTGAGGCCCAGAGGAAGAGGGAGAATCTCAAACAGACTCCCCACTCAGTGCAGAGCCTGATGTGGGGGCTCCATCCCCTGACCCTGAGATCTTGACCTGAGCTATAATCAAGAGTTGAGTACTTAACCCACTGGGCCACCCAGGTGCCCCTTAAGCACTGTTTTTAAGATGATCTTTGCTATATTGGCAAGGCTCACATTTGTTCTCCAAATAGTTGACATTAGAGCTAGAGAAAAGTACATTTCCTGTAGCATTTTAGTTCTAATTTTGATGGCACGTGAGAAAATTTTGGAATGCTGCTCTTCATTTGAAAAGAGGTTAACATAAGGTTGGATTAATTAGTACAAGCAGCTGCAGCCAGGTTGTGTGGTTTTTTTTGTTTTGTTTTGTTTTCCAAGGAGGCTTTAGAAGATGGGCACGTTATTTATTAAGAAAAATTTAAAAAACAAAACTGGCATCTCTTGCATAAGAGCAAGAGTAGATTTTGACACAGAACAGAGCTGAGCGCTCTTGACCTTCCTTCTTGTGTTGACTCCAGTTTGACCACACAGGGCTCTCTGCCTTCTTTCTCAGTGTCGCTAGCTTACTTGACCTATTTACACTGTTGTCATGGACTTCATCATGAGCCATAACTTGGATTAATGGCACAGGAGGAGGAATGAACAGGATTTTCCATGGCTCTCAGGAAGACAAGGTGTTAGGGATTGAGTTGTGCGCCCCACCAGAAGGCGTGTCGTGGTCCTTGCCCCCGGTACCTGGGAATGTGACTCTGTCTGAAAGAGGGGGCTTTGCAGATGTAATTAAGACAGAGTTTCGAATGAGGCTGCATGGGAAGTGGGTAGGTCCTTGATCCAGTATGCCTAGTGTCCAGGTAAGCGGAGAGACTCGGGGAGGAGGCACAGGGCAGAGATGGGAGTGCCGGATCTATAGTCTGGGAAGCACCTGAAGCAGCGGGGAGAAGCACGGAACACACTCCTGCCCCACCAAAGGTCCTATAATATTTCACTTGTAGAGAAGAGCGCACTTGAGAAAAAGTACCCTGAAAGTCAACATAGTCTAGACAGAGGCTGGATGTGGATTGCTCGGAGGGGAGGAGGGTCACATCCTGGCTAGTCCTTCACCTCCTGGCCCTGAGACCTTGGGCAAGTTCCCAAGTCTCCCCAAGCCACCCTGTCCTTACGTGTACCGTGGACTGACCTGGGTATAAGATCTTGTGTTGGTGAGAAGGACGTGTATGCACTGGGCCAGATCGGGTCAAGTAGACGCAGTAGACATGAGCTGAGCCCTAGCTCTTGCCTTCGGCGTGTGATTTGGAGGTACTTGAGTCCTGTTCTCCTCGCCAAAAAGGAGGATGGTGGTTTTCCCAAGAGCCCGGTCTATACCAGGTGCTCTGGTGGGCACCAAATGTGTTACTTTATTTAATGTTTAAATACGTCACCAAGTAAGTAATTTGTTCTAATGCTTCTGACATGACCACCTAATAATTAAAAATTTCCCAAATTAATTCCTACCTCTCAGGGTCCTGTTATGATTAGACACAGGAAAATTATATTACGTACCTAGGGCAATTTGCAGCATTCAGTACGTGCTCAATAAATGCCAGGATTTTTTAATTATTATTATTCACATTAACTTATGCGTCAGATAATGTAAGGTGGTTGCTGGCTGAATGATCTTATGCTCTCCGGAGTATTCTTGTTTTATAATTTCCAGACGGCTCAAACAAAATGGGCGTGGGGGGGTCTGTGCTTGGAATCCTGTGTGGCTTAATGTGACAGCAGGGTTTACTTAAATGAAATTGCAAATAGAGGTTGGCATTTCCTGGGCCAGCCAGGCGACCTGCGGAAGGGATGTGATCAGGTTAGGGAAGAGAGAGCAAATCAGCTTTACGTACTGTGCTTGTGTGTTGTCGAGAGGTTCTTTATTCTCCTGGGGACTCTGATTGGAGGCAGCAGATGATTTCTCGAGTTGGAGAGGGAACTCTGGAAGAAAACCAGGGGAAGGGATGTAGAGAGCGGGGCCCGAGGACAGCGCCGCAGATGGGCTCTTCCATGCACCTCTGCAGACCGCTTCGGATGCTTGTGCGGTAACAGCAGATTGAAATTAACAATGAGATGTTTGCAGCAAATGTTCTATTGGTATGATTGATGCCGGGCCAGGTGCTTGTGCCATTGATGTCTATGAGCTTCCCAACTCCAGAGTCTTGCCTGTGCCAGTCCTTCTCCCCTCTAGAAGGAGTCGAGGGGCTAAATGTGAGAATGTGGCCTTGGATCCAAAGACCGCATGTTCTGGAAGAATTGGTCTGTGGGCAGGAGACCAAGGTGAACACCGGCATCAGTAGGAGAGCTCAGTGAGACCTGCCTGCTCTCTCTCCCTTCCTTCGTCTCGGGGTGTGGCAGAGAAGCAGGGATAGCCGCGTTATTCTTCATGTCTGTATCACTGCAATTAGCAGAATGACTTCACTGATGGGTTTCTGAGTTCCTACTCAGTAG
The DNA here is from genome assembly GCA_004023965.1 of Spilogale gracilis. Taxonomy (NCBI): domain Eukaryota; kingdom Metazoa; phylum Chordata; class Mammalia; order Carnivora; family Mephitidae; genus Spilogale; species Spilogale gracilis. The sequence goes on along the minus strand of PITA01011300.1, from coordinate 28,866 downwards.
ACAAGCAGTCAGGGAGGAGGAAACGTCAAGACCAGTTCAGTTTCACGTCTGAGTCATAATGATTATCCTCAAATAAAATCTCTTAGAACTTCAGATTTTCCAGCACCTAATTGTCATTAAACTTCAACAGTTTTGGACCCTTAGCAAATTCACGTCTCTCCCTCCTAGAGATCGGACACATGGCCAACCCTTTCCAACAATAAAAATAAATGCCATCTTATGCAATGGGCCTGGGGCGCATGGGGGCGTCTGTGACGGGAGACCATTTCAGTCGGGTGACTCGGACTCTCCAGCTGTGATTGCATTCCTCTTTGGGCCGGTGTGTGTGTCTGCAGTCTGTTCCCTCACGGGGCATTTGTGTCCGTCCCTGCCTCGGGAAAGCGAGGCTGTTCGGCACTCCAGGTGAGTCAGAAGAATAGGTCCCATCTGGGTGTATGAGTCGTGGCAAAGTGAACTGTGGGGCAGAGACCGTGGCCCCCACGTCACCTGCTTGGGACCTAGAGCCTGGCAAGGGGCTCATGGGCCACGAGCAGCCCCCAGCTGCCGTCTCAATCGCTCCTGGAGCAGTGCAAGAGAATCAGAATCTCCTCTGCTCCATCCATCCAGTCTCAGCTGTGGGACAGTGCAATGCCCTGGGGTGAGCTTGGCATTTTTAACTGGGAGCCTAGAGGACACCCCTGGATTTTTTTGGGGGGAGCATCCAGTTTGCAGGATAAAGCTTTGCCGGGGTTGCATTCTGGCCCTCTGGATTCCTGCCTGGGAGAAAGACCTCCCCCTTGGTTGGACCAGCTCTCGCGTACTCCCACAGCTTCTTCTATGTGGCCTCTAGCGTCCTGCTGCTCCTGAAGCAGATGGACTTTCTTAAAGAACAGATGTAACACTGTTATGAGTGACAACACCTAACCATAGCCCCTTGCTCTGAGCCCCTGTTTAATATTCCTGTGGCTCCAGCTCCGTGGCTTCTTCTATCATCCCCAGTTGTGCCACGAGACCCGAAGGCACAGAGGGGTTGAAGAACTTGCCCGAGGTCACACAGCTCCCACGTGGCACAGCCTGCCCTCCAGCAGCGGTACCTGAGCCCCCGAAGCCCCCGGGGCTCTGTGCCCCTCTCGACACAGGACACACGTGCACACATCAGATCTTCACCTCCAGCCGGCAGCACCCCCACATTTGCCCAATTATGCTTTTCTTGCTTTGGGAGGCCTCTCAAGCCAGATGTGCCTCATGCTTGCTGCTTTTCCCACGCAAGCCCCTTTTAGGGACTGTCTCAGCACCAAAGCCATCCGCCAACACAGCTAAGATTTCAGTGATAAGCCAGCTGATTCCCAGAGACCACATTTAAAGCATGTTGATGATTTTACCCAATGATTGCATTTTTGGGAGCTGGAGGTGACATGGGTCTTGTCCCCTCAGCTGGCATTTGGGTGGCCACAGATGTGATGTAGGCAGAGATAAAATCAAGCCTGACATTGGAGCACGTGCGATCGGGAGGTCCCTTGCAAAGAATCCCTTCAGCTCGGAAGCAACCATATGGAAAGCAAATAGAAGTGTTCTTTCGATGCTATTTGTTGCATGTTCTTGCTAGATCAGTAAACCTAGGGAGGAAAACCTATAAAGCTACTTCTAAAAATACTCCGACAGGCTAGCCACTGCAGCCGGAGCTGTGTGGGTATGTGCAGAAAACCCGCCACTCGCTTCTCAGCTGGTGGGAGCCCCCCAGCCTCATCCAGTGCCGGGGGCTTCTGTCGGCTTCTGTTTCCCACCCCCTCATGTCACCATCGCCTCCGGGAAGGTGGGCTCTTCCTGTGGCCAAAGCTGCACATAAAGGAAATCTACCAGAGAGCAAGAGAGATTTAAAACCAAAACCTTGGTTTGAATGGTCTGTGTCATTGCTTAGAACTGGAAGCATCCTCTCTGTACTTGGACTTGGAAATGAAAATTTGTTCTTGAGACAAAATTCCCCTCCCTTCTATTCTAAGGCCCCTTTCATCTGTAAAGGTGACTGTTGCGTCTCTGTCCACTGGGTAAGGCTGCCATGCTCCTTTAGAGCTCCCTGTCCCCTCCCACCTCAGGTGGCAGGTGACGGGTACCTTTCCTTGGCTTCCACCTTTGGCTTTTGTCTCTGGAATGTGTTTCATTTGAGTCGTTGTGTAACATGAAATATGCATGTGTTCAGATATATACATATCACACCCTTTGGAGTTCAGTTTTTAAATGATTAGTAAAATATGTGGGAGCCAGAAATACAACCTGTTCTGGAAAATCAGAAATGAGTTTACAGTCATCACTTCTCTCCTTTTCCCCCATAATTTTATATTTAATTTAAATTTAGAGCAATTTAAAAAAACCAAAAAAACTCTTGTGGTGCCTGGGTGGCCCAGTCGGTTAAGTGTCTGCCCTCGGCTCAGGTCCTGATCTCACGGTCTGGGGTCGAGCCCCACATGAGGCTCCCTGCTCAGCTGGAAGCCCGCTTCTCCCTCTTGCTGTGTGTATCTCTCTCAAATAAATAAAATCTTTTAAAAAAAATTTTCAGAGAAAACCTCTTAAATATAATTTGGCAGGATCAAATTAACTTTTCTCACATAACTTATTATAATCCACGGTTTTAAGGTATTTTTAAAATTTCAGCTTTATTGGGGTACACTCGGCAGATAAGGTTGTAGGATTTTGAAAATGTCCATTGTGGTGATTTGGTGTGTGGACACCCCCCATGGAGTTAATATGTTAATTGCCTCACATATTTATCTGGATGTATGAGAATATGTAGTTTCTACTCCCTTAGCAGATTCCAGATTTCTACAACGCAGTGTCAGCATCACCATGATGTATATGAGACCCTCAGACCTTATTTATCTTCTAACGGAAAGCTTGTACCCTTTTACCAACCTCTGTGCACCCCCCCGCCCCAGCCCCCGGCCCCATTGGGCTCTCTTCGAGGTGTATGCCTAAAGCAATAGTACTCAGAGGAAATCCCAAGGGAAGATAATCATGATCCTTTGGTGGGAAAGAAATATGTTCACACAGCAGATGGAAATAGAAGACCAGAAATATTCGCCATGAGTGATCATTGGCCCTCTTAAGAAATCAGTTAAGGACCTTTCTTTGCCTCAGATAACCTTCAGAGTTTTACTTCTTGGTTATCAAAACCATAGCTTGTTTAAGTATTACTCTTTGGAAGTCTTATGGGCTAGAGGGATGCCTGATGTAATTCTTCCCCAGAGGGAATGGGATTTCTGCACCTACCTAGCCAATGCCACAAACTTTCTTAGATCTACCCTTAGTAGCTGTGTGACCCCCAGGCAGACGACTTTCCCTGCCCTCCGTTTCCTCCGCGGTCCTTCCTGGTGGGGTTTCTGTAAAAGGGGGAAATGAGGTAAAGTTTGGGAAGTGCCTGACCAAGGGTGTAGCACATGGTCAGCAACACCTGAGAGGGACTTGAGGAAAAATACTGCTGATGTGTAAAATCTTGGGTGACATGTAGCAACTCTCCGAATGAATGCCAGTCTGCCGCTGACCCAGCCCCCATGCCCCATGAACCCTGGGCTTTTTGGACAGCTTTCCACTCTGCTTGGCAGCATGAGACTGTGCTACCTTCCGTCTTAAGTTTTCTGTGCTCCTTTGTCAAATGTGGTTCTCTCTGAATGCTGTGTGACCAAGAGCAGGATGTCCCTGGGTTGTTCCTTATTGGAAACAGAAGGAAGATCTTGAAGGACATGGAAGAAGGCACCGATGGAGTGAATTACCCAAGCATCCTAGCTCAACTGAGGAATTTCTAGTACTCTGGAATGGACAGTTTTATTATCTATCATGGTGGCCATCTTGCACAAGAGACAGCCATCCCCAGCCAACTGAAAACACACACGTACGCGTCACATATAACACATGTCAGTGTTTCAGTGTTGGCAGCACACAGACGTGCGTGCCACAATGGGTAGGTTTATTTCATTTGTGATGATCTATGGTGCAAGAAAGCATGTGTTGCTTATCGTCAACAAGATGGTCAGTATACTCCTTCAGCACCTCAAAAAGGGGGTTGATTTTGGGTTGGCATTGGGAGGAATTGCCATGCACCTATATCATAAAAGGTTTTAGGTTTGTTACTGCCTTTTTCATCAGTATGTTTAAGCCTGTATACCTAGGTAGTGGAATGAGAAAGGGCACTAGATTTTATTTAAGATGTGGTCCAAAGAGTCTCCATAATGAGAAATTTATTAGTTCATGATGAGTTTTTCTTTATCTTGCTGAGTCTGCTTCTGGCTTTTGAAGATAGGCTTTTTTTTCCCCCTCCCAATTGAGACTTCCGTTATTATTATATCAACAATAAAAATATTGAATTTATGCCTATTAAATATTTTCTAGCCTCTTCCTAACCCATGAAAACATTATTCACCTGTTTTGATTTACATAGTTGTTTTTTTCTGGATTGCTCTACTTTAAAGGCCATTTTTGAAGGTTTTTCTGATTGATACATCTTTGGCTGTTCATTTTTTTACTTCTCAAGGAAGCTAGAAAACCAGGTCTTGAAATTAAAAAAATTAAGACTAGTTTATTTTGCTATTTAGAGCAAAAAAAACGTAAATTCTTACTACTTGCCGTTAAGTTTATTCAGTCTTCAGAGAGAACAAAAAAAGCCCTTCCTTTTCTAGAATATTCTAAAGAATATTTGCTCAGCCCTATAATTTTGGATTCTGATTGACTGTCAACAGGTTTTGTTTTTTTCGGCCTTTAAGAAAGTTAACTTCAGAGCAATTAAATACTCAAGAGCCAGAAATTAGTCGTCTTTGTTTTTATAACTAATATACGTTCTGAGCTATGTCCTAACTCAACTATGTCTAAAGACTTGTACATTAATCAGTTGTGTGACTTGATGAATAAAGTCAACCTAGTAGGAAGGTTTGTTCTTAAGGCCTGTGATTTCAGGGCTAAAAATAACCCTTCGTCTTATTTCATTTATAAATTTGAATTTTTGTGGTGTGCCGGTTTTGAAGAGGGTTTCTCAACTCCAGGTGGCTCTTGGTTTTCTTTGTTTTAATTTGTGGCTTGGAAAGGAAAAAAAAAAATAGAAAAGAAAAAGCCAAGAAAAAGCCGAGTTGCTCCCATACTTTATCATCAGTCTTTCATGAAGGAAATCCCATTTTCATGAAGAAATCTTGCCACATCTAATCCAGCTTGTGTATTTTGGCAATAGGGACAAGGAGAGTACAGTTCTTGTGGCTCCTTATAAAGATTTATTTTGTAGTGGGTAACCTTGGTGTTCAGAGTTTTCACATTTCTTTATAACTGTCTACAAATTGTTACCAAGCTGAAATTCACGATTTGTTTATTGAGGCTGAATAGCTTAATGCAGTGACTTGCTATTTTCTGGAAAGAGTCTACTTTTTGATATGTTGCCTGTACAGAGAGCTCTTTTTTTAATGTCTCCAAAAGAAGAAAAAAAAGATTTTACCATCATCAGGAAAAAATGGTCTGTTTCCTGTGGTCAACAGTTTTTTGGCTGAACCTGGTGTTTCTGAGCATCTACTACAACCTGTACCTTCACAGCCAACCCTTCCCAAACTCCTTTCCTTTGCCCTTTAGTGAGTGAAGACCCCCCCAAAGCACCAGGCCGTGGAGCTCGAGTCCCATCCTGAGGAGCCTCTGGGTACCACGTTTCTGCTTTTTGCCATCCCGTGAAGGCTCGCTGACCCTCTGGCCCCCAGGACTCTTGGCTGTCTTCCTTGCCCTCAGGGAGGACACTGCAGGGCTCTGTGTGTTGGTGATGCCTGACACTTTCTTTTTTTTTTTTTTTTGAGACATTACCAAGATAATTGAAATTTCTTACCCAATTGGGTAGAAAATATGAAGTAGGTACCAGTGAAAGCAATTCAGGACCCTTTGTTGTGAACGGCTGAGAAATGATGAAGATTTCCCAGCGTGATGGGTCAGTCATGTGTAGGGGGGTGTCATGAAAATAAAAAATGAATGCCCGTTCGCTACACAGTTGGAAATTATCACGGAATAATGAACTGCTGCCTTGAAGCCTTATCGCGTTATGGGGTTTCTTTTTGTCCTAGATGTCCTTGACGTGCACGATTTTTATTTTTGCTTGCCAAGAAGCTTATACCTTAGAAGGTCAGTACTGGAGGCTGGTTCTTCGAAGAGCAACTCTTCCCAGGAGCTAGGCTTTCTGTCATGTGGCATGGGTTGAGCAATTCTTTCCTTCCCCTATTTCTTGCCCCCCCCCGCCCCCCTCCAGCCCCCTGCCTAGGCATGATCCTGGCAGAGATCCAAAGAGCATGAGCTGCTTTGGTTGTCTTCCTCCCGGGCAGACCCAGCACTGGAGGGAAGGAAAGGGCGCAGCAAGACAAAGCTCTCCTCCAAGGGAATGTGCAGGCAGAGGCTGCAGGCCTGTGGGCTTCTAGAATATGTGCCTCGCACAGGCAGTTCGTGGGGGCAGAGTGCTGTCGAAACGGTCCACATTCCTCTCGAGACCTGGCCAGGGGAGTACTCGGTCATCTGGCACTTGGGTGTTTGTCGGATTTCAGGAGCATAGCCTTAGGTCAGTTGGGAAAGTAAATGCCTTCTATCAAGTTATGACAGTAACTTTAAAAAAACATTTTTAGAGTATAATTCTCCTACAGAAACATGCCCAAATCACAGCGACTGTGAATGATGAATGGATACATGAATACACTGTGATGTTCCTCACCCAGATCACCTAATAGAAGATTCTCAGCCCCCGAAGGTGTCCCCCCCGCCCCCTCCAGCTCTTCCTTCTCTCCGAGGATAGCTGCTGTCCTGGTTTTTCAGACCATAGAGGAGTATAAAACAAATGAGTTCACGATCAGTGGAGTCAAGTATGGATCCTTCCTTGTGAGTTCTTTGACTCAGCATTAGGTTTGAGACTTTCACCCTGGTGTTACTGTGGCAACAGCGTCTGTACCCTCACAGCTGGAATTGATTTGTTCTACTGATAACGGACAGTTTGGATTGCTTCTGACTTGGGGTTGTCTTAGGTCTCCGGGTGAGTTTTTATTGCAGGTTTTGGAATTGCTGAGTGTCGGCATGTGTCCAGCTTAGCAGTTCCCTACAGTTTTCTAGACTGCTTATCAGGAAGTTGGCTGACATTATGTTGGACACAGGTTCTGCGTAACGTGCGATACAGAATGGCAGGCTGTCCCATTAGACGTGCTAATGGCATTTGTAAGTCCCCGAAGTGCTCGATGTGGCATGCAGTGCCGTGAGAAGTGAGTTCATCAAACTAGAAACTGAGAGTGATTTTTTTGATGTTGGCGAAAATGACTATGATTAATGATGCTACATTATTGTGCAATTGGGAAAGAAGAAGACATTTATTCTTCTCATAAAAACAATTCATTTGGTAGTTTCCTTTCCTTTCCCTCTAGGCCAAAACTGGATCCAGTTAATGACGAATCCCAAACTGTGGGCCTCCTCATCCTTCACTCCCTTTGTGATGAATCCCACTAATCTTTAGACGTTTTGCTCAGAGGTCTCCTATGTGTTTTCAGTTCTAGCTCTTGAAGAATTTAAATGAACTTAACCTGTTGTAGAATTTTCTTTATTTTTTTTTCCATTAAGTGGCAGACTTCTCCAGGTATCACTTAAATAGTGATGGTATCATTCTTTTATTTGGGTGGGGGGAGATCAACACTGTGTCCTCCCTGGATGGACATCTTGTCACTCTTGTCACGGCGGTGGCAGGAAACCAGATACATCTTCGTGCAAGATAAGTCTGTGCAAGATGCAGATCGCTGGGCCACCTGTAAATTGTGTTGTGTCTGTAATTGTGGGCAAATACCTGGAAATCTAGACATGTGGGCACATCATTGCTAATTGATAGGTCTGTTTTATTCCTTCTAAGTTACTTGTACTGTGTTGTTTCAAGAGGTTTTTCCATTTCCCTGCTGGAGCATAGTATCTCAGTATTATCCTGCCTCGCATTTGTAGAACTGTTAATTTTCTTTTGAAAAAGATCTAACCATGGGCCTACCCCGGAAGTGAGACAAGAACTAGAAGGTAAAGCATAAACTAGAAGGAGAAGCATTAGGGTGTGGGATGCGGGGAGAAGAACACACCACGAGGCAGGAAGAGCAGCTTTCTCCCTAAGGCCCGCATCTTCTCAATTATCACATTTATATTTGAACTCTGTTGGAGGTGGCAGGTCATTTCTTTCCAGGACAAACAGTTATGCTCTGGAATACTTTTATTTTAGAATGTCCACTCCCTCTCAAAGCTAAAATACTCCTTTCTTGTAACTTTCTGCGGATCCTTAAGTCTCTTGGGCCCGAGCCCAGTCCTGTTTTATTGATGGAGGCAAGAAAGTAACTCTCCCTACTCTCCATGATGAAGCCACAGCACTGATGGTTCTTGACCTTGGAGTTCATTGCACCCCCGGTGCTCGTCATCTGTGGTCCCAGATCGCTCTCCTTGTGCCATCCATAGGAAATGAAGGACTAGATGTAATCAACTTTTTCTCATGTTCAGTTTTCTTTGCTGGTTCTTGTTTCTACCGCCTGCTGAATCTGGGCGTTCCTTCTCTTCCCACATCCCTCCCTACAGTAGCCGTTGGCCTCTACAGAAGGACAACAGCAGGTGTAGTCTTCATGGATGGTTGGCTTCCAGAAAACGGGGGTGAAGTTCCCCGCCCGTTTTTCCTTCTATCTAATGTAAAAAATGCTTTAGCACAGTCACCAGAATTGTTAGGCAGTTGGAGCTGCTGCAGTAAACGACAGAAACTTCTCTGTCACGGTTCTGGAGGTTGGGAAGTCAGACGAAGGTGTCCGCAGGTGCAGTGCTGGTGAGAGCCCAGAACTGATTCAAAGATGGCGGCTGTCTTACTGGGTTGCCACATAGCAGGAGGGACAAGACAGCTCTCAGGAGTCTCTCTTACAAGGGCACTCGTCCCATTCATGAGAGCTCCACCTTCATGACCTCATCACCTCCCAAAGGCCCCTGCTGTGAGCACCATCATTGCCTCGGGGATTAGGTTCCAGCATGTGGCTTTTGGGAGGGCGCAGATGCTTAGTGTGTTGCACCAGCCGTACTGAGTTTATACGTGTGATGCTGAAATGGGAGGAGCGATTTCCTTCTTCTGTTTCAACAACCGTCTTCCCATGAGTCCTGAAAACCAGTACTTCCAGGAATATATATTTAATTAATTGACAAGGTCGCTGGATCCGTCTTTGCACTCAACTTGCTACCCATCTGACTAATAAAACTGTGGACCTTTGTTACTGGCTTTCTCTGATGTGCTGTTCCTGATACTTGCGTCTCCATCCCTTGCCCCTAAAAATAGAGGCTCGCACCTGCCTCCTTGGCTTGCTGATTGCATTTAGGCTGGGCTGGTTCTTGGGAAAGTAAGCAGTCTTACTGGCAGGCTTCCAGCTTCTTCGCTGGTGAACTGCTGCTGCCTTCTGGGCGGAAGTTTACGGATTGAAATGCAGGGGAAATGCTAGGCCCTGCCTGTCTTGCTAATCCATCTTGGACCTGTGAGCTCCAGATCAGGTCCTTAATTCAGAGTTACACATGTGTCAAAAGGCAGTGACAAACCAGGGAGGCCCCTGTTGGAACCACCGACTCAGGAGATTTCTCAAGAATATTTATCTTGATATTTGTAGCTCTTCCCGGTGCAGTCTTGATAGAACTGGGATACAGAAAGAATATGTGGTGGAGGAGTTGGCAAAGTGCAGCTGTTGAACGTTAGAGTCATGGCTCATGTTAAAAAACAAAAACAAAACCCTGAAACCACCAGGCTCTGAAAGCTGGACTCTAGAAATAGCCACGGAGCATTTCAGCAGAGAAAACAGAGCTTCATAGGTTCGCCTGCCTGGCCCACAGGCGCACGGAGTTAAAGAGGATGTTAAGCACAGAATAAATGCTTTTGAAATTTTCCACTGGGCCAGCCAACGGTAGGTGACTGCTTTGAAAAATGAATGAAAATCAAACAAAGTCACAAATGACTCCCTCTGACTCGGTAATGAATGAAGCCTGTGCAAAAGAATATTCGTGCGCGCGTGCGTGCGTGTGTGTGGGTGTGTGTGGCGGGTCTGTCCGGTTTTGTTCCGTGGAATGAATAAACCGGTTTATCCTGTGCTGTCATCAGGGAAAGATTGTTATGCGCAGGCTCGGACCTAGGGTTTTAGTCCTCCTTGCTTGCTTTTGTTTTCAGTGGTGGTTAAAAACACATAAAATTTAGCATTGCCCCGCATTTTTAAGTCTGCAGTTCAGTGGTGCTAAGTATATTCACGTTGTTGTAAAACAGAGCCCCAGAACTATTTTTTTGTGGATGGGAATCTCGGCGCTGATTAAATAGCTCCACCAGCCCCTCCTCCCCCCAACCACCCTTCTACTTCCCCTTGCTATAAATTTGTTCCTGCCTTTCTTTTAGGAGCCTATGTATTCCAGAGTCTTCTCTCGTTTCAGGGCAGTTTGGCTTAATCGTGCCATTGAGGAGGACAGAACAATTTGTAACTTTCACAGCGGCTTTGTAAAAGAGAGTGTTGGCGTTCTACCCATTAAGTATGTGGGGCTCTGATGAGCATTTCTTTTGGCCTCGTGCAGTGCTGTTGAAAGCATCATGCAAGAGGAAGAAGCTGGACAGTGAAAGGCCGATTGAAACTTTAATAACTAGATCTTTTCCCTGCATCTCTCCTCTGGAATTGAGTCTGACTCTCCAATTTTTAGGTAAACCTGTAAACTCTATTTCTTCCATCAAGGTATACTTAATTTTCAACAGGTGATAGAATCTGTTTCAAGCATGTACTTACGACATTTGTTTTTAACACTAATGTATTGTTTATAAACTGGGACAGAGTGCATGTCCCAGGCACACACCGTTGACCGAACACGGCCACCGTGAACAGCCCAAACCCTGGATCAAGGTGGGTGGGAGGGCGGGGAACACACTCTGTTTTCAGTTGTGTACGTCCTTATTACATAACTGCTGCAGATGAACGTTTTGAGTGCTATGATGTCATAGAGGATTGTTGTTAAAGGCAGTTTTATCGTGTGCTTTTGCTTTTTCAGAAACTTCTGTTTGTTTTCCAGTATGGCCTTGCTCTCAGTGCTGTTCTTGGAAGGCTGCAGGCTGCCCCCATTAGTGGGTCGGATTTTATTTCGAAGATGTACTCTACACCCATGCTTTATAGTGTGTGTCTTAGATTTGCCTTCCATTTTCCCACCACTGACTTTGAGCAGGGGTAACGCTACATAAAAATGAAGTATTCCTAAACGTGCTGGTTGCTGGGGTGATCTGCTTGAAAATAAGATTTTGTGTAGGGCTTGAAGTGAGCCCCAAACTGAAGATCTCCTATGAATTAACAGAGGGGGCTAAATTCGAGGTATCTTTACCAAAGTTTGAAATAATCACACAAGAGTGAACTAGTGAACCAGTGCAAAAGGGAACAGAAGGTCTGAATATTCCAGAATGCTGTGTCAGTAATAATCGCCCACAGGAGGCTTTGTTCTCTGAACAAGGTTTGAAAAAACACAACCCCTCCTTTTATTTCCCATACCTAGTTTCTGTGTTGAAGCCAGGTGAAGGGAGAAGGCAGAGGAGCCACATGGCCAGTTAGTACTGGTGATGCGATGGTGTCCTTGTGGTCACTCTGGTCTTCGTGTGTCTCTGTCCCTGTGTAACAGTCACATGGGTAGTGCTGTGCTCAGGGGCCCAGCCTGACATGCTTCCTTGTTGATAGATTTCTCTTTTTGCATTCTCCCTCTGAGTAGCCTTTCCATACTGGTTTCCTTTTACAGCGTTTGGAAGATGGCAGTTCTCTATACTTATGCTATATACTTTGAGCAACAGTGTCTTGAAATAAAAATATATTCTCAAATGGGCTTTGGAATCTAGACCCTGCACATGGTTGTTTTTGCTAAAAGATCGTGCCGTTATGGTCTCTCTGTGAGAAATGATTTTAAGAGGATTTCATTCACGTATCCGTTTAGCAAATCTTTACGGACACCTGCTACGGATCGTGCTGGTCTAATGAATGAAACAGACAGACTTCTATGTGCTAGTGGAGCAGGACAGACATGTATAAGAAACATTATTAAAAAAATACTGTTTCAGGTCTTAGAGAGTCATAAAGTAATAAATGAGAAGCAGTAAAAGAGGTAAGGAGACATGGGGGCAAATTACAGTTAAGTAGTGTGGTGTGGGTGAGCCCTGTTGAAAAAATGACATTGGCGCAGATATTTGAAAGGGGCAAGGGAATTATCCGTGAAGATTTTTAAGGAGAGGATGTTCAAGGCAAAGGGAATAACCAGTGCAAAGGCCCTGAGGTGGGTGTGTACCTGATAGGCTGAGAACTGCAGACAGGCCTGTGTGGCTAGACTGGAGTGAACAGGAGGGAGCTCACTTGGATGTGGCTTCAGACAGATGACAGGAGAAAAGCACATCCCCGGCGCATTGTTTTCCATTGCAACGACCCTGACTCTTGAGTTTTGAGCTGGAATAACACATACAGTTTAGTGGAAGATGGCTCTTTCTAATAGAACTGACCTGAGAAACTATTTGGGAACTGTTTATGTAGTAAGTCAAGTGGTAATCGTAAGTACAGAGGTCAAATGCAGCAAAGAAATACAAGGAAGCTGAAAAAAATGTCATCAAGGTATTGAGACAGGTGAATTTGAAGACTGTCATAGAAGATAAGCTGTGTGGTTTCCAAGTCCTGAGTGTCGTGAAGGACTGTGAATGTGTGCATAAATCAGAATGGTTGGAGGGCTACTTCTCCAAACTCTTCATGCATGTGAGACTCTAGGTATGTACGGGTTAGAGGGTGTGGATGGTTTTTAATTTCCAGGTGAACCTCAAAATCGTTGCTGTCTTGAAATTATCTCCTAGAAATAGTTCCTGACTTGATTATCATTTCTTTTTACTAAGTTTGTAAGACCCTAAAGAATCCGATGTCAACGGTGCGGAAGGATCTTGTCTGCCAGCACTGGTTCATTAACACCGGAGGAGCTGGTCGCCTGATAACTTAAAGGATAACTGTTTAATTCACACTCTTTCAGTCTTTCTTGTGGACCATCCGTATTTGGGGGTATGCTCTCTATACTTTTGCTCCCTGCTTTCTTAGGAGCTTTTTCCTAAGCCTCGCTCTGTGTGCTTAGACTTCGTTGTACTCTAGCCAAGCTGGTGGCTGGAAGGACCAGTTAGCCACAGTGAACACACAGAACTCGCTTGCTGTTTAGTGTTTTCTAGTTCGTGGCTCATACAGACTTGTCCCCCTTGCCCCGTATTTCCATTATCTCATTCCTCAACCCCTCCTCAGAAGATTCTGGAATATAATCAAGAGTATATGTTTTATTTTACAGTCGTTAATGTGTAGTAAGCCTTAAAGTAACCCAAGGGAGTTTTCGTAGATGTCAAAAGTGGAAAAACTTGGAGAAAACTTCCACTACAAATGAAGCCACTTGCTAAATGTTGCCATCAATGCCTGGCATTTTGTGTTTTTACTGTACTGAATTCTCAGGCCCACCTCCTTAGGGGGCATGATTATTCCAATATTCAGGTGGGAATATCAATGCCGAGGCAGGCCATGTTACTTGCCTGGGCCACATAGCTGGTAAATGACAAGCCAGGAATCAAAGTCCTAAGGACTCTGGAACCTGGGTTGAGTGTGCCCCGCCTCTCCGCCCCTCCCCCCATTCTGTGCTCCTCCCAAATGTAGGCTCATGTACTTTTATACCTAGTGGTTATAGCTTCATCCATTGGAAATACACAAGTTCGGTCTCTGCCTTTCTTTATAATTATAATGTGTACTTTGTTTATAATGAAAATATTCTTTATAGTCCTTGACCACCTCTCTCCCCAGTTTGCCAGTCCCTATAGTAGATTACCAGTACTTTGGGATGTTTTCCCATTATAAAATATACCCAACATAAATTTTACCATGATAAGCATTTTTAAGTGTACGGTTCAACGGCATTAAGTAGGTTCACGTTGTCCTGCAACTATCACCACCGATCCTTTCCAGAATTCTCTTCCATCTTTCCAAACTGAACTCTGTACCCCTGAAACAATAACTCTCCATCCCTGTCCTCCCTCCCCACTAGTCCCTGGGAAACAACATTCCAACTACCTTAGGTCTCTGTTGGATACCTTTTGTTACCTTTGTTACATATTTGTAAGTTTCTTTGCCCTAAATCTGGAGCCTCTCTGTTTACACGAATCTGAGCTTTCTAGTTTTTCAAAGGAGAAGTACAGTTGACCCTTGAACAATGCAGGAAGGGTGCCAGCCCTCTGTATAGTTGAAAATCCCAGCATAACTTTTGACTTCCCCAAAACTTAACTACTAGCCTCCTGTTGACCCAGAAGCCTTACAGATAACATAAACAGTTGATTGATGCATACGTTGTATGTTCTGTGCATTATATACTGTATTCTTACAGTAAAGTAAGCTGGAGGGAGAAAGTTACTAAGAAAGCACAGTTACAGTACGGTGCTGTATTTATTGAAAAAGTCTATGTATAAGTGGACTCATGAAGTTCAAACCCAAGTTATTCAAGAGTCAGCTGTACTAACTCAGGTTAAGACTCTGACCTCCTTGCAGATGTGCACACCTGCAGCTCAGGCCCGCTTGCATCCCAGTTGCTCATGTGCTTAATAAGATAGTAAACCTGAAAAGTACTTGAAAAAGAATGAAAAGTAAACAGTATTTGGGAGGTTTTCTGGGGACATCAGAGCTGAGAATTCTTTTTTTTTTTTTTTAAGATTTTATTTATTTGACAGAGAGATCACAAGTAGACAGGGAGCCAGACAGAGAGAGAGATGAGGGCCTCGATCCTAGGACCCTGAGATCATGTCCTGAGCTGAAGGCAGAGGCTTTAACCCACTGAGCCACCCAGGTGCCCCTGAGAATTCGTAAATCGACCTGAAAGCTGGGTTTTTCACACCTTACTTTACATATTTTTAATGCATAAAAAGTAATTTAAGAGTCCTTTTTCAGGATAAGAAAATGTTCCATTAAAAATGTTTTCTGTTGAAAGTGTAAACATTTAAAATAATTTTTTGTTCATTTAATGTTCCTGGATATTGTCCAAGAACCTTGGAGATTGGTTTGGGGGGGGGGGGTGGTGGCGGAAAGCTGTGTTTAAAAGACATGGTAGAAGAAATCTGCCTGCAGGGGAAGAGAGATGAGAACCAGGAAACTCATGTTAATTTGGTGCTTTGTCTTAGTCTTCATTCTTCTGTTAGAATATTAAGTTGAATTCAATAAAATATTTACTTTCCGTCTTACTTTGAAATAATAATTTTGGAGGCCAGGTGCACAATATCAGGTGTATTTTCAGAAGGTTCAGCCTGTATGCACAGAATTTTAAGTTTTGAGGCTTAATTAGATCCCTGAGCCCAAGGGGAGAGAAACACCAAACTAAATAGACAAGGAAAATGAAAGCATTTTTCTTTTGCTGGGGAGGATCTAATGCTTTTTCCTGGAGCAGTCGTGATTTGGGTTTTACTTGCCTGATTCATTATTTGTGTGATACGTTATTATTCCCTGACAAATGGGTATTTTTTTAAAAGTCAGGATTGTCTTATTTCAATAAACTTTGGAATTTTTTCTTTATCTCCTTCTGAAAGTGATCAAAAGACAATGAATTGCTAAGGATCAAGAGCAGGGAAACCCAGCTCTAGGAATGGTTAAATTCTCCATACGCATTTTTCTTGTTTTGGGGGGGGGGGGGCAACGCGCATGCGCACGTGAAGTCTCGGCGCCATGGAAGGGGAGTGACTTCAGTACTAGTGACGCTGTTACAATGTAGCCAGATTACGGCGGAGGAACTGAAAGCACCCATTCTCTTCTTGGCCCGGAGTCTGGGCTCTGAAATCCGATCTGGAGTGTGTTTAATGAGTGTTCGGATCACTGGGGCTCAGTGCAGTGGGGAACAAGGAGGGCAGTGTCTTCGCAGACGGCGTGGCCACCCTTGGAGCCACGGCGGGAGGAAGAATCGCCCCGTTTGTGGACGCGTACAAGGGCAGGCCTAAACATTTAGCTACATTCTCCCAGAATGAAAGCCTTGTCCCGGCTCCTGGGCTTTGGTGTTCAAGTTGTAGTTCCTGTTCTTGCTCCGGTTGGCATCTCAGAGCAACGGCAATCAGTGTCTGCTGATGAGCCCGCTTTCCTGTTGGGCTTTTAAGTCATTTTCTTCCACCCCCACCCCGTCCCATCATACTTACTGCACAGTAGAGTTTACTGAGTCCTGGATACTGTCCTCAGGGCTTGGGCTATGGTAAATCATATATAGCTCACCACAGCCCTATGACGTGGTTTGGAGTTTACGCCCATTCTACAGAAGAGGTAAGCGAGGCCCGAGGAATAACTTGCCCATGGTCCCACTGCCATGGAGCAGAGATCGGGATTTGCAAAAAGGCAGATGTCTTCAAAAGTTTGTAGTCTTAAAAAATTCGTTGAAATTATTTTTTATTTTAAAAAGAAAGTGAGCGGGGTGGGAGGAGTGCAGAGGGAGAGGCAGAGAATCTCAAGCAGACCTCACCGAGCATGGAGCCCCAAGAGGGTGCTCCATCTCCCAACCCTGAGATCATGACCTGAACTGAAACCAAGAGGTGGAGGCTTAAGAAACTGAGCCATCTAGGTGCTCCCAAGTTTGTATTTCTAATACTGACACTATAGCGCCTCTCTCCGTTACCCAAGGGGTGGAGAAACAGCATGAGAATCCTCTCCCATGTTTCGGTTGTCTCATTTCTGGCTTACCTACGGAGTTCTGCCTTTGTGGTGGAAGATCGTTGTTGGCTTATGTGCCACTCACCCTAGCTTGCCGGGGCTGTCTTACTATGGTCGTCCTAACTGTGTCCCATCACATGGTCTACTAGCCACTTCGGTGCCTCTAGTCAGAGCTCTCGTAAAGCATCAGCCTCTTTCCTTGGTTTTAGCGGCAAGTTTTCTCCAGGACAACTTGAGTCCTCAAAATTGCAAGTATATGGATCATGAAGGCGACAAGAGGGAAAACAGAGAGACCCTGGGACACGATTAGGAGCAGAGTCTCTGATCAGGGTTTGAACCCCAGCTCCACAGCCATGAGAGTGTGATCCCTTTGCATCTGGCCTCCTGGGCCTTTGTTGAAGCCAGCAAGCCACCAGCTATTATTACTGATGTCCTGAAGGGGACAGTGGTAGGGACTCTGTTCTGGCTTCTCATGTGCTGTCAGGAAGTCCCGAGCCCTGACTGTGATTCTGCAGCCTTTGCTTCATTCCCGTAAGAATCTTCTTTTTCTTCTTTGGGTTCCAAAACGACCCAGGTACTTGCCTTAAAATGGATGGTGTGCATTCATTCTGTGGGACACTCTCTGCCCTTTGCGAGAAGATTGGACTCTTTCATTCTGGAGAATTTCCTTGCATTGTGCGTGCACCATATCCTCTGCTCTTGGGTCTGTCTAGACGTCGTGCTGGTCAGACATTGGAACTCTTGACCTGAGCCCATAAACTCAGTGCCATTTCTTGGTCAGGATGTTTTCTAGGAATTTTCACCTGTATCTTTAATCTCTTCCAGTGAAATTTTTAGTTCTGTGCTGCTGTTTTTTTCTTTTATTAAGAACTCTTTAAAAAAGAACTCTTAATTGCTGTAAAAATATTTCTTATTACAATCCTCTAGGTTTTTTTTTCTTTATTTTAGTTATAAACTCCTGGCAATATGGGAATACAAATAACAGTGGTTTAACAAGCGTTTTCCTCTAGTCTGCATTATCAGAAGTGGCTGGCATCTTCCATGTCTGACCTTTGGGAGGGCTTCGGGAGTGTTCTTTGTGGCCGCTTCCCTACTGCTGACTCTCTCCCCTCTCTCTGTGATTAGATTTCAGTGTTGTCGTCCATCGTCTTCTAGAATTTGGGGGGAATCTCTCACCTGCTGTCTCTTATCTAATTTTCTTAGTTTTTCTGTGGGTTTATTCCTCTTTTTCCTTTTTTCATTCTCTACTGTTCTTTTTTAAGCAGGGTTTCTGGGTGTAGTGGAGATGTGGGTACTGAGTTGGCCATATTTAACCACGGGCTGACATTCTTTTCATCTTTTATATTAAGCTCTGTCTGGCAGTGGCCTTGTGCTAAATTTTCTAAGAAAAACATGCATTTATGGACAGTTGGGTGGGTTCTTGTGGAATTTCTCCAGTTGTACTCTCCTTGAACTTCTGCTTCGTTGGCAGCTCCTGACCATGCACAGAGGGGCTAGGAAGGGGTAGCCTGGGATGGGCCACTGGGGTGTTAGGATGTGTGTAAGCTATGTGCCTTCAAGCCTGGTTCCCAGCTCTCTGACCCTACAGGTAGAAGGCTCTCAAAAGAGAGAATATATCTTAAAAAGGATTTCTATTCTAGAACGCTGTTCACATTTAAAGCAACAGCTATAAACGGGAATATCTTTTAACAGCAGGAAAGATTAATTACCTTCTATAATTAGTCTGCTACTTGCTGAGTGTATGTGATGATCCATTAGAGAAATTTTGAAGGCTAGAGTTTTTGTTATTCCAAATCGAATTGGCTTATTATTTCCTTGAAATCTCATTTCTCCAAAAGGGATTGTTTGGGTGTAACTACGTTATCTCTGCCCCCATGAAGCAGGGGGATGGGTATGAGTTCGCTGGAGTTGCTGTGACAAAGGACCACAGAATTGTGTGTAGGGGGGGGCTTAACCCAACAAATTTAATCTCTCAGTTCTGGAGCCCACAAGGCCCAAATCAAGGTGTTTCAGAGCCCTGCTCCCTCCAAGACTGGGTACAGTCCTTCTTTGCCTCTTCCACCTTCCAGGCAAGGGGATGTTCATCTTTGGTGTTCCCTGGTTAATGGTCACATCCCTCTAGTCTCTACCTCTGTCTTCACCAGGCCTTCTCCCAGTGTCTCTGTCTTCACACCACCTTCTTAGAAGGAACCAGTTCTATTGGGTTAGGCCCAACACGAATGACCTCATCTTAACCTGACTCCATCTCGAGGATAAGAACCCTGTTGCCAATTAAGGTCACATTCACAGGTACTGGGAGTTAAGACTTCAGCATATCTTTTTGAGGGACACAATTAACCCCCAAATGTAGGTTTGGTGCTTTTTTTGTTTTCCCTCCTATGATTAAGCCTTTAGCTTGATGTTCACCTCATACAAGAGATCAGAGAGACCACAAAGCCGGCCAGCTAGCTCTGTATGTCAAGGACCCACATATCCTTCAGTAGCAACTGATCTGGGACGCCTGGGCGGCTCAGTCAGTGAAGCACCTGCCCTCTGCTTAAGTCGTGATCCTGGGAGAGCCCTATGTTGGGTTCCCTGCTTCTCCCTCTCCCTCTGCCAGTCCTCCTGCTGGTGCATGTGCATTCTCTCAAATAAATAAATAATTTTTTTTTAAAAAAGTAGCAACTGGTCCCTGTGACAGCACTTTGCTCCTCAAAGCATAGTCTTTGTCCCAGCCGTCACCGCCCTGCGAGACTGTTAGAAAAATGGTGACTCTTGGCACCTCGCCCAATTCCTTCAGAATCAGCACTTGCAGCTTGTTAGGGTGATTGGCGGGCACAAGAACCAGAAGGGTTGCATTGAATCACCCCCAGCGGGGCCCCAGGATGGCCTCTGCCCTTGGAGACATCCTCCCTCGGCTCGCTCATGGGGTAGCCGCATTTCCTATGCTATGACCTTGCAGAGGCATGCCTCCTCGTCAATGTCAGGTCCTCCTGGGCGGACCTTGCTCGAAATTAACATTTTCCCTTGGCAGTAGAGGCAGCAGTGATAGACAACTATTCCTTTCATCACCACCTTGCAATCATAGTTGTAATTTTTACACTGTTCCTAGGAGATAGAGGCTAGTATGTCCATTTCTGTCACGACTGAGCTGTGCTTCCCCTGCCCCTTCATTCATATATCGAAGCCGGACCTTCGTTTTTGGCTATATTGGGAGTAAGGAAGCAATAAAGGTCAAATGAAGCTGTAAGGGTGAGATCCTCAGTAGAATTATTTTTCTTAGAGGAAGAGACACTGGAGAGTTCTCTCTCTAAAATAGCGCTTAGCATAATATTGGGGTTTAGCTGGTTGCTTCTTGGAGATACTTGTATTGATTTCTGTTTTTGCAGCCTTTAAGCCCAGCGCCTGTAGGCTCCTCAAGCCTGCAGAATTAGTTACACCCACCAAGCTGGTTAAAAAGTAGCAAAGGACCATGAGGAAATCAACAGGATTCTAATGCCCTTAGATTAGACTTGCTGAGGGTTTAGTGTGTTATAGAACCTTGAATAATATTCTAAGAGGTATTAAAGGTAAGAAAAAGGGGACCAAGGCCTTTGAGAGAAGCCATTCTCTGCTGGATGAGAGCAGACCCTGGTTGTCATGGTTACCTAGGGTTACCTTAATCCTAAAACAGGAAGGGGAAAGAAAAAGTAGGAAACAAAACACTTCCAGGAATGGCTTTCTGAAACCTCAGCAGATGCAAATTTTTTAAACCTGGGTGAACGTTATCTTTATAGATTGATGTCTATGAGATTGCTTTTGAAAGGTTAGAACCTTACCTTGTATCAAGTACAGGAAATCCTTTGTTCAGACGCTTGGAGGAAATAGGGAGAGGGAGGAAACTAGACCCCCCTGCCCCAGAAAGAATCATCTTTATTCTTTAGGAGGAGAAAAAAAAAATACTGCCACATAAAACTTTATGTAGTAGGAAAAACCTGAAGGCATAATAGATTTTTAAAGGCACAATAAACGAAAGCAGCTTTGATTCACAATTTTTTAAAAAAGATTTTATTTATTTATTTGAGAGAGAGCGAGAGCAGGAGAGCACAAGTAGGGGGAGCAGCAGAGGGAGAGGGAGAAGCAGGCTCCCCATGAAGCAGGGAGCCTGATGCGGGGCTCGATCGCAGGACCTTGGGATCATGACCTGAGCCAAAGTCAGCCACTTAACTGACTGAGCCACCCAGATGCCCCTGATTCACAATTTTTAATAGCTTAAAACCTAATTTGAATGTTCATACTATTTGTTATTCAGTGTTTAGTGGCCATTCCAACCTCCTCCTAAAAGGTAATTTTACAGGATTCTGTGAACAGCTGGTTCAAAATGGAGAAAGTCAACAGGGACACCCAATTTGAAATCAGCCAACTTATTTGTGCACGAGGCTAACATTCAGATACCTTCTGGAGCATAATTAGAAGTTACCAATAAGAAAAAATGTGGGTGGCGCCTGGGTGGCTCAGTTGGTTAAGCGACTGCCTTCGGCTCAGGTCATGATCCCGGAGACCCGGGATCAAGCCCCACGTCGGGCTCCATGCTCCGCGGGAAGCCTGCTTCTTCCTCTCTCACTCCCCCTGCTGTGTTCCCTCTCTCGCTGTGTTTCTCTCTGTCAAATAAATAAAATCTTTAAAAAAAAAAAAGAAAAAAAGAAAAGAAAAAATGTGATTATGTAGTTTGACTAATTGCTGATTTGTTCTCCAGAATAAAACAAATAATTACCATTTGGTGTCTTTTTGGTAAGGCACACATGTCCAGAATTAATTTTCATCAAGACTGGCTGAGTGGGGAGTTGGCCAGATCGACCCTTTCTTAGAGGCTGTGAGGTCTTCAAGCTCTGTTTCCTCAGGCCCAGTATAACACTTGGTGATAATTAAAACATGTCATAAGATCCTTTTCATATTAAACTTACTAACACGTAGGGTTTCAAATGATATGTAAATTACTTGGTTTCCCTTCCTTGTGTGTGGTACACGCGTTAAAAAGAAATGTGTGTATCTATCGTAAAGTAATCCCCCCCCTTTGAGAAGAGACCTCTGCAGGTCAGATTCCTGGGGTTCTCTGCCTTGTGTTCTGCTAGCTTTATCCAGCTGTTGGATATACCCCCTTTCCCCATTCACACCTCATCGACTTATTTCTAGATTTGTTTTAGCAAAAGGGCTGGTGGATTTATAGCTTTTTGAACCCCGTTCCTGCCTCCTAGTGCAAAGCCTGCCCCAGATGCAAAATTTGCAGTTACTCCAACAATGTTCATTTCCTGCCAAACACGTAAAAGACCTCTTTGCACCGAGAAATCTTAGCAGATGTGCCATGCGCCCACATGGCTGTTTGCTCGCTCTGCCCGTGTGGTCAGGCCTTCACAGCCACTCTTCCTTGAGCTAGTCCTACCCCTCAAGATTTTTCAAAGCTCTAATGTTCTAAGAAGAACTCACTTTCTAGCTCGTAAAAAAAAAAAAAAAAAAAAAAAAAGTTGAAACAGATTCTATCATGCATCACCCTCTCTGGCTGTTTTTAGATGTGAACCCCACGCCCCCTTACTCTTTCTTGTTTGTTTTTTTCTGCATTTTTCATTGTGATAAAACATATATAATATAAAATTGACCAGTAGTATGAAGTGTACAGCCGGTGACATTAAGTACATTCACCAGTACCACCATCTGTTTCACACTCTGCGATGTGATTTTTTGTTTTGCTTTTAGTTTAAATCCTGGTTAATTGACATATACTGTGATGTGAGTTTGAACAAAATTACTTTGTGAATTCTCTAAAAAAAAAAAAAATCCATTGGAGACAAGCGTTGAGGACTGGTGTTGCAGACTGAGTCCACTGTGGGAAGTAAAGGAGGGATGATTTCTGTTAGAGAATGGGAATGAAATCTTTCCCTTCTTTATTAGACGTTCTGTTTTTCTCATCAGTCCTGCCATCAGCGAACGTGAGGCGATTCTACCAGTGACCCTTGAACCAGGCGCTGAAAGAGCCTGGTGAAGTTGGGATTACCTATGGCCAATGTTGGACGCCTTCAGATGGCTGTGAATATCTTCTGGACATCCCTGATGGGAACTCCAGGGATATAAAGTGGCATCTGTTTACAGAAAAGTGCTTAAAGAGACCCGGAAGCCCCTTTGATGGCTCCTTAGGTCTTGGTTGGCCAGGCTAACAGACATGGCTGTCATCGAACCCGTCAGGCTCTAGCTCTTTCTGTCCCTTAGTCCCCTGCGTTCCTAGCTGGAACCTATAATGCTCTGCACTTCTCAGAGGGAAGGTACGTGTATGAAAGCAGTAATTGGAAATGACCGTGTTTTGAGACGTTTTGCTTCCAGTATTTGATCTGTGTGGGGAACTTGGGTCCATTTTATTAGTGGGTCATTAGGAGTCTACCAGGCAGGGGCGCCTGGGTGGCTCAGTTGGTTAAGCGACTGCCTTCGGCTCAGGTCACGATCTTGGAGTCCCGGGATGGAGTCCCATATCGGGCTCCCTGCTCGGCGGGGAGTCTCCTTCTCCCTCTGACCTTCCCCCCTCTCACACGCTCTCTCTCCTATTCTCTCTCTTCCAAATAAATAAATAAAATCTTAAGAAAACAACAACAACAACAAAGGAATCCACCAACAGTGAAGAGAAACCAAGACATATGATTTGTAGTATTGTGGGTAGGAATTGGGACTTCTCTATCCTGTGTTCCCTTTCCACGTAGGTTCAGTAAATAGAAGAGGCAGGTAAGGTATTGAGCACTGTGGGCAGTGGATTGAGTGCTGGTTGCTTTGCTGGACGATAAGAATATGAAGGTGAATAAGAAGCCCAGAATTTAAGTGGAGAGACAGGCTCGTGTATACTGAACTATATTTAATACTGCGAATGAAAAAGTTTTATTCATTTGTTCATTCACTTCCGAACTGGTTGATCCTTAGGCACCGTGAACACGGAGATTAATAAAATGCAGGCTCTACCTTCAGCATAGGTGAGGTGCGGAAGCGAGTTGGCATAACATGCTGGGGGGACCCGGGGAAGAAAGTCATCAGTTCTGCCTTCCTCACGGAGGGAGGGACAGGGAGCATGACCAGGGCTTCCACTGCCGCAGAAAGGACACGGAATCACAAGCTGAAAACTTAATGTCCCCACAAAACCTGCCCACAAGTATTTATAGCAGCTTTATTCTTCATCACCCACACTTGGGTGGTAATCAAGATGTCTTTCAGGGCGCCTGGGTGGCTCAGTCGTTAGGCGTCTGCCCTCAGCTCAGGTCATGATCCCCTGGTCCTGGGATCAAGCCCCGCGTCGGGCACCCTGCTCGGCAGGAAGCCTGCTTCTCCCTCTCCCACTCCCCTTGCGTGTGTTCCCTTTCTCTCTGTCTCTGTCAAATAAATAAATAAAGTCTTAAAAAAAGAAGTCTTTCAGCAGGTGACCGGATAAACATTCATACAAGGGAATATCATTCAATTTTTTAAAAATGAGCAAAGAAGCCACGAAAAGACATCCAGGGACCTAAATGCATATGCTGGGCAAAAGAAACTGATCTGAAAAGGCTACATACCATGTGATTCCAACGCACGGCATTCTGGAAGAGGCAAACAGTGGGGACAGCAGAGAGACCGGTGACGGTCAGGAGTTCCAGGGGGGGAGGGGTGTGACTGGGTGGTACATGGTGGATTCTTAGGATGGTGGAACTGTCCTCTGTGACACTGTAAGGGTGAATATTAACATATGACACGATACATTTGTCAAGACGTCTAAACCTGTAGAATGCAGAGAGAACCCCGACAGAAGGGGTGGGGCTCCACTCCAGGGGACGATAATGTGTCCATGTTGACTCGGCTCTCGTTACAAGTGCATCGATACAAGATTAAGAACAAGGGATACTGTGTGTGGTGAAAAGAGCTCTGTGTGAATTCTCTATGCTTTGTCTTAATTTTCTGTAAATCTGAAACTGTTCTAAAATACATATTTTTGAAAAGAGGGCAGTGCCTGGGATTGGGGTGGGGCAGGGAAAATGGCAGAGAATTAGCATCTAAGTGGGAATACAGGCTGAAAGGCTCCAGGGGTGCAGTTGGGGGCCCATTGGTCAGCGTTCATGGAGGTCGGCAAGCTGAGAAGGGCCGGAAGATTCCAGAACCAAGAGCCTTCCAGTGATGGGAGTGATTGGTTTTCATCTCTTCCCATGTCCGAGGGGATAACTCCTGTTGTTTCTCTTTGCAGCAGAGAGCCCCGGGGAAAGTGTTGCTGGATGCGGTCTGCAACCACCTCAACCTCGTGGAAGGGGACTATTTCGGCCTCGAGTTTCCCGACCACAAAAAGATCACGGTAAGTGGGGGAAATGAATACTGATAATTTGACCATCTGTTGGTAAAAAAACAAAACAAAACAAAAAACAAAGACCTATCACAGGAGAACATCCAGAAAGCCCTTGTTAATCTTTTTTGAAAGTATTACAGACACAGGGTTAGTAAGAGCCGAGAGCATACTCCATGAAGACTCGGCTCCCTCTGACCCCTTCCCTCACCTCTCCCTCCAGAAACTACCATTACCGGTTGCCTCTGTACCCTTCTGATAAAAGTCCGTGTCTGTGTATATACAAGCATGTGTTTCCACAACACACTGATGGGGGGGAAACAATATACAACGTCCTTTTACCTTTCCCACTGCTTCCGTTAATGTATCGTGAAGCTCTTTCCTTTTCCGCGCATAGAATCTACTTCTTCTTTTTCAGTTTCGTGCCATTCTGCCAAATGGCCACGCCATGATTTACAATGCCTCTTATAAATAATGGGGTACCTGGGTTGTTCCCAGTCTTTTGTTTGTACAACGAACGAAGCTACGGCGAGCCCACTAGTATGTTGACGCTTGCACTCATGTGTTTCAGTACTTGAGATCCAAAGGTGTGGTTTTCCATCACTGTGGAGTTTGAAAGATGTCATGTTGTTCTTTACAAAGGTTTCACCCATATGAACCCAAGGGTGAGAACATAGCTTATTGTTTCTTTTGTCTTTTGGCTCAGGGCACTTTCCTAAGGTTGTATCTGAGTCTTTCATTAGACATCATTGGAGACTGTGAGTTCATTGACTGGGTTTCTATTTTTTCTCCAATTCAGTACAGAGTACCTGGACCTTTTGCGAGCCACTGTGCTGGGGATACCTGTAAGATGCAGGGAATGTAGGATCCAGGTGGGGTGTCCGGGTTAGTCAGTGACTAGCCCAGGGTGTGTGACAGGGACCCCACTAGGGCCAGGGAGTGCTGGGCAGTGGGGGCGACAAACAACACTGGTGGTGGAGGGAACCCTTCCCAGGGACTACGAAACTGAGTCGCATGAGGCCAATAGGAGTTGACCAGATAGAATGTTCTAGCAAGTGGGGATCCCAGGTTTAAAGGGCAGAAAGCAACCTACAGGTAAGGCTGGAGTTGAGAGGTAAGGGGGGAAGGGCTCAGGTGAAGGAGGGGGAAAAGTGGAGGCTATAAGGTAGGCAGGGAGCCACATTTTAAAGGACTTCTTTTTTTTTTTTTGTAAGATTTTATTCATTTGAGAGGGAACGAGCAGTGGGGTGGGGCAGAGGGAGAGAGAGAAGCAGACGCTCTGCTGAGCAGGAAGCCCGATGCAGGGCTCGATCCCATGACCCAGAGATCATGGGTGAGATTCGGCCTGAGCCAAAGGCAGGTGTTTAACCAGCTGAGCCACCCAGACGCCCTGAAGGACTTTTTATACCATATCATCTTGGTGGAAAGAAAATATGAGCCGCGTATGTAATTTAACGTTTGCTAGCAGTTATGTTAAAAAAAACAAAAACTTTTTTTTTTTAAGGTGTTATTTGTCAGGCGAGAGAGAGGGAATGGAGGGGGAGGGGCAGAGGGAAAAGCTTGGGGCTTGATCCCAGGACCCTGCAATCATGACCTGAGCCGAAGATATGGAAGATATGCCGAACACTGGAAGATATGCCGTCTTACTATTTCTAACCACTTTGCCTTCACCGACTCCACTCTTGCCTCATTCTGAGCCAGCTGGAGTTGCCTTTCTAAATGATAGATTAGTGGCGGTGAGGGCACTAAGTTTCAGGACTGTTCCGTATCTGAGTCAGCCATATAAGCTAATGGTGGAGTTGGGATTCTAACCAGCTTCTTCTGATGCCAAGTTCAGTGTCTTGTTATCTCATCAACTGAGCCACCCAGGCACCCCAAAGTGAAATTAACTTAAAAGTATATTTAACCTAATACATCCAAAAACATTATCATTTTGACTTGTAATCAATATCAAAAACTATGAATAAGGTATTTCACAGTTTTTCGGGCTGGGTCATTGAATCTAGTGTGTATTTGACTCTCACAGCCCCTCTCAGTTGATGCCATCCTTGTTCCCCATGCAGAGTAGACCCGTGTAGCTAGCCACTATCTTACTGGACCAAGCCAATGTGTTTTAAAGGGAACATGGTATGATCCGATTTATCGGTCAGAAAGAGGACTGGACTGGAATAGGACAAGACTAGAGTCAGGAAAGCCAATTAGGAGCTTGCTGTTTTTCAGGCTAGAGACGGTGCTAGAAGGAACTAAGTGAGAAACATGTTGGAGAGCTGGAGGGAGGTGGGTGAATTCAAGAGGTTTTGGGGGAGGAGGTGGCTAGGGATATGATTGAATGGATGGGCTTGTGAGGGAAAGGAGGCTCAGAGCAGCTGGGTTTCCAGCTTTGCCAATCACTGGAGATGGAAGTCTCGGAGAGGCCATGTCTGTGAAGAGGTAAAAGATAGGGAGTTCCATCCCAGACACGAGGGCTTGGGCATCAGTGGATATCCCAGTGGAGATGTCCAGGGACATCTTCCTGGACTACAAGAAAGAGATCTGGGCTGAAATGTAGACTTACAAACCCTAAGATTATTTTATTAAAAAAAAATTTTTTTTTAAAGATTTACTTATTTGTCAGAGAGTGAGAGCACAAGTAGAGGGAGAAGCAGGCTCCATGCTGAGCAAGGATCCCGATGCGGGACTTGATCCCAGGACACCAGGATCATGACATGAGCCAATGGCATCTGCTCAGCCGACTGAGCCACCCAGGCGTCCCTAAAACTTTTTTTTTAAAGATGTTATTTATTCGAAGTGGGGTGAGGGGGAGAAAAAGCTGGGGGAGGGAGAGGGACAAGCAAAGCAGACCGAGCCCAGAGCCAGATATGGGGGATGACCTCACAGCATGGAGATCATGACCTGAGACTAAATCAAGGGTTGGACATTTAACCATCTGAGATCTGAGCCACCCAGTGCCCCCCCCCCGGATTATTGTAAATATTGATTGAAGCTCTGAAACTGGACAAGAGGGCAGACTGTGGAAGGAGGCTAGCTTGGAGCAGCAGCATTTCGGTTATCGAGAAGGAAGAGCCTTCAGAGAAGGTGCAGATGGGGAAGAGGAAAACTAGGGAAAGAATACATCACAGAGCAAGGGAAGAGAGTGTTCCAAGGAAGGCGTAGACAGGAGTTGAGTGGGTAGGTGGTGAATGAGCAAATCTGTCTCATACCTAAAAGTGGATATGAATAGTGTTTTCTCAGCTTGTTCCTGTCTCCAAATACTCCTTAGCATTTCCTCGTGCTTGAATTAAATCTAAGCCTCCCCAACTCTCACTCCTTTTGCTGATGCGGCCGACGACCACAGATGGGCCAAATCTAATTCTGCATTCTATTTATCCAACAATTATTTTGTGCCTACGCTGTCTCAGCCATCCTCCTTTATACCATGGAAGACATGAGTGACAGCAAGAAGTGGTTATGGTTTCCATTCATTAGAAGTGCACAGCTTAGTAAGAGAGAAGGAAACAATTACAATACAGTGTAGCAAGTTCTATGGAACATTGTTTCATAAGATTATTTTATGTTAAAGAACACTGGAAGATATGCTGTCTTACTATTTCTAACCACTTTGCCTTCACCGACTCCACTCTTGCCTCATTCTGAGCCAGCTGGAGTTGCCTTTCTAAATGATAGATTAGTGGCGGTGAGGGCACTAAGTTTCAGGACTGTTCCGTATCTGAGTCAGCCATATAAGCCAATGGTGGAGCTGGGATTCTAACCAGCTTCTTCTGACGCCAAGTTCAGTGTCTTGTTAGAACTTACAAAGCTGTTGATTTTCCTGTGCACCTCCAGTGCTGGTTGGTTGGTTTGTTTCTTTCTTTCTTTCTTTCTTTCTTTCTTTCTTTCTTTCTTTCTTTC
>PITA01011299.1:0-67472 GCA_004023965.1 Spilogale gracilis | reverse complement strand
GGGGCAGGAGGAGCAAAGGGAGGGGCAGAGAGCACCACGCAGGGCTCCATCTCACAACCCAGACATCATGACCTGAGCCAAAATCGAGTCAAAAATTGGAGGTTCAACCGACTGCCTGGAGCCTGTCTTTTAAAATAGGGCTGGAAGGCCACAAGGGTGGAGGAACTCAGGCCCCTTCGTCACCCCAGAGCGGAGAAACTAGGAATTTCTTGCCAGCTACAAGCCTTTAGCCAGGACTTCCCTTCCTCACCACCCCTGAATCATTTCCATTCTTCACTTTGAAAAGAGCCAATTCAATCCCTCATTTGCATAACCTAGTTTCAATCCCTGTTTTGCATAGAGGACCTGAATGACAGCTGTACTTGCGACCTTTGGCCTTTTTCACTCAGCCCCTTCCTTGTCCTCCTCAGGATGCACAGTGAGGTTTTTGCCTGAGACTGGGCAGTTAGTTCCCAAAGGACAGAACTAATTGCCCAACTAAAATGCCTGTTTGCTTCATTTTTCCGTGAATGCCTTCTCCGTTGACACTTGCCCAAGGTCATAAAACAAATTCAAACCCAGGTTTTCTGACTACCGAGTTCAGTGCGCAGGGGGAAGGCGGCTGATTCACTGACATATTTTTTTTTAAGTGTGGCCACTGAGGCAGGCTCTGCCCTAGGATCTAGAAGCTCAGTCAGGTGGAGAAGCCAAAGAACTCATTGTCCTAGAAAGTGCTAAGTCTGGAAGGGAGTACACGGTACCGAAAAGGCACAGCGGGAGGTACTCTCAAGGTGAAGTTACAGGAAAATGAGTTCGCCAAGAGGGGTAATATTTTTCCAGAGTACCCGCAAATGTAAAAAAAAAAGAAGTGACTGGAAACCACTTGGGGAGGCAAGGACCAGGAGGGAGCTAAACTTTTAGAAGAGGCTTCTAGTGAGCTGGGTAGTCTGTTTTACGTGTCTTAAATACACACACACACACACACACACACACACACACACACACACAGGCATTCTCTTCTGAGGATACACAAGCATACCTCAAACCAGAGTCCTAATCCCCACCTTTCACATCTTACTCTTTCTTCCTCCCAGCGTTTATTGTTGTTGTTGTTGTTTTGTGGGGTTTTGGTTTTTTTTTTTTTGGAAGGTGCCCATCCCCCGAAACACAAATCACCTCTTGGATCCTGGTGATCTTCTCCAAGAGGATACACTTGGAGAAACAACTTTTGGTCATGTTTGGCAACCAGTGGAAGATTCGGGCTGGCATTCAGCGTATACAGTCATTTTGGCTCTATGTCAAAAAAGTTTACGTTCTGTAAAATCACACTCCAAAAATAACAAGGCTTCTGGGAAAAGGGGTTCATGGCAGACCACACAGAAACTATGGGATTTTAAGGCCAGAGCACAAATAAAAAAGAACCAAGCCCAGTGATGGAACTGCAGTCCAGCTCTCCCACAGGCCATGTGCGCTGGTCCCTTACACCTCTCCTCCTGGGGCTCACGGAGACTAGGTCCATCAAAATAAAAAACGTGATCTTGTTTTAGGAAGGGACCCTAAAACAAAGGGGAGGGTGGTGCCTTCCCAGCATCTCTTTCCACTCCATTTCCCTACACAGCCTAACACACTGAAGACCTTATCAGTGATTTTTGAAGCTACTAAACCAGCCACTATTCGTAATAAAGGAAGGCACTTCTACAAAATTTGCAGCTTTTTTCTTAAGGTAATTCAATCCTGTCCCTGATCACTTCAAAATATTAATGTTCTGGGGAAAAAGTTACAGGAACTAACCTAATTTTGGGTTATCCCGACACCATTTCTCTCTTCATCAATTGTATATGTTATTTCCCGTTAAAGAAACAACTTTATTTTTTTTTTTTTTTTTTAATTTTTTTTTTATTAGCAGGCTTCCCGCCGAAGCAGGAAGCCCGATGTGGGGCTCGATCCCGGGTCTCCAGGATCATGACCTGAGCCGAAGGCAGCCGCCCAACCAACTGAGCCACCCAGGCGCCCCTAAAGAAACAACTTTATACCAAAACAGAGCATCTTAAAAACAGTCATTAAGATTCTGGTACCAATTCCAATGTATGACTTCTTCCCACACACAAAGCAATTCTCAGACTAGTTGGGTGTCCTACGAATCAGCTCAATTCTGACACCATCTACCCGGAGGGAGCCTCAGATCCAACTGGTTAAGAGCTCAGTCCTACAAGACACCCCACCCCCACCCCCGCCCTGCACCCCCAACCCATCAGATGCCAACCTGTCCAGGGACCTGTGCTTCTTAACAAGAGGTTCAATCAGACATCCCAAAGACCACTCCCACCCCCAACCTGGGTTCAATTACGTTGCTAGAATGGCTCTCAGAACTCAGAGAACCATGTTACTTACTAGAATACAAGTTTATTATAAAAGGATATGCAGGGCAAGGTGCGGGGGTTGGGGGGGCGGGGTGCAGAGCTTCCATGCTATCTTGGAGCGCACCACTCTCCCCAAACCTCCAAGGGATCGCCAACTCCAGAAGCTCTCTCAACACCCACCCTTTTGGGTTTTTACGAAGGCATCATTTCATGGCAAGACTGATTCCATCATTGGCCATTGCTGACTGAACTCAATCTTTAACCTCTCCCCTCCTAGGTCAGGGGGTTGGATTGAAAGTTCCCATCCTGGAGTCACAGGGCTGGCTTCCCTAGCAACCAGCCCCAATCCTTAGATTACCAAGGGGCTTTCTAAAACTCGCCTCAAAGACATCTTGATTGCCTCCACACAGGCAATTCCACAGGTCTTACGAGTTTTGTGCAAAGAATGAGTACAGAGACTAAGTATGTATTTCTCACTATATATCACAGCATCACAGTCTTGAAAATAGTCTCCACCTCACTCTGGTGATTCCTTCTCTTCTAGACTGGTGGTCCCTGAGGTGAATATGCAATATAGTTCACATCTGCAACTCACCCACAACCCAGAAAGAGAATGTACCCCTGATGCTATGCCTGCCATCTTCTAACACCCATGTTTCACCCCCGGGGCAGCATGACTGCCCATGAAATCAGCAAGCCTCAGCTCAGGGACATGCCCCCCTGCAATGAGGAGGTACAGGAAGGAAGGCGTATCAGAACGAGGCACTTCATTTTTGATCACAGAGAGCGACTTCCCCATGAGTGAGAACACAAGGCTACGTCTGAAACAGAAACAGAAATCCCATTTCACCAGCTTCCATCACACAGACCAGCTGTCTGAGGGGAAACCAGCAACTTGGGATCCAGGACACAGCCTCGCTCCTGGAACCACCATCCTGCACAGACAGAGGCATGCCAGAGACCCTCCTTTCCTTCCACTCATTAGGAAATGTTCACTGAGTACCTTCTGCGTGCCAGGAACTGGGACCAGTGATGACTCAAGCAACACAGGGAGGTATCAAGAGCCCCAGCCCAGAAGCAAGATATCACCCTTCTCCTCTGCACCATCAGTGACATAAGACTCTTAGCCAAGTCCCATCTGGCCATGATTCCCCCATTTGTAAAATGGAGAAGATAATTGGACCCTGCTTATTTCATAAGTGTTTCAAAACAGATAGGCCTAAATTCTGTTTCAGTGTAAAATCCTTAAAAAGAAAAAAAGAATGAAAAAAGAAAAAAAAGAGAGAGAGAGAAGAAAAAAAGGGGTACCTGGATGGCTCAGTCAGTTAAGCATCTGTCTGTGACTCAGGTCACGGTCTCAGGGTCCTAGGATAGAGCCCCGTATCGGGGTCCCTGCTCAATGGGGAATCTGCTTCTCTCTCTCCCTCTGCAACCCCCACCCCCACTTTTGAGCACACGCTCTTTCTCACTTTCTCTCATAAAAAACAAAATCTTAAAAAAAAAGAGAGAGAAAGAAAGAGAAAAAAAGGCAAGAAACTGTTTCCTAGGCTAGGCTGATACACTTCCATATCAAGTACAAAGGGAGGAAAAGCCAAAATGGTTAATGGCTAAGGAAATGCGCAGAACTAATTTCTTTGCATGAGCCTAGTAGCTTTCATAGAACTCAGAGCCTTTTTTTTTTTTTTAAGATTTTATTTTATTTTAAAGCAATTACAGAGGGACAGGGATCACAGAGGCAGAGGGAGAAGCAGACTCAGCACTGAGCTGGGAGCCTGATGCAGGGCTCGATCCCAGGACCCTGAGATCATGACCTGAGCTGAAGTCAGCCTCTTGAACGCCTGAGTCACCCAGGCGCCCTGAACTCAGGGCTTTTAGAAGTTCAATTTATGGGACCCAAAAAAATTGAACAAAAATCCCTTACCCCTGGCCAAGCACAGCAAGACTAACTCCATCTTGTGCTACACCCACATAACCTGCTTATCGCCTAAAACACTCCCCCATAGGAATGAAGTAAACAAGTAAACCCCGCCAGAGTGACAGGCTAGTTCAAACAGACACTATGGGGTAAACTGTAATTCAGTTGGCCACCTGCACGTGGACTGCCATGACTATGCAACTGTGTGCGCTGCAATCTCATTGGCCACTGGCCCCTATAAAACCACTACGCCTCTTAACCTCGGGGTCCAAGTCCCTGCTCCGCTGTGTCGGGTATACGTGGGCCCAAGCTCGAGTTTGCAAATAAACCTTCGTGTGTTTGCATCGGTACCGGCTCCTTGGAGGTCTCTCGGATTCGAAATCGGGGGCATTACAAATTCATTTCCTTCGGTTCTCCCTTTCTGCATCCAAGAAGCTGATTCACTATGAAGTAATGCGACACTCAACTATCAGCTTAGAAACAAGGGAAAGGCACCCTAAGAGATGGCTCTCTCTGCACAGGGAAAAGCCAGGCATCCTCAAAGGACAAATCAGCCGAGACCCACACAGTGATAAACTCGTTTATTTCTCTGAATTTAGTTGGCTGCATGCCATTCCCTGCAAAGACGGGACAAGCACATAATGTCCACAGGTAGCACCACCCATCAGAGGTCCAAGAGAAATCTCCTAACCTGGGCCAGGTACTTCGGTTTCAAATAGTCGCCCAGCTCCTCCTTACAGACCCAGACATGATGGCCCTTCTTCCTGGTCTGGGAGAAGTCTCCAGTTAATAGCAGTGCTTTGAAGAAGAATACTTTGGCCCCAAGGTTACTCTCTGTCCGCATTGCTTGTGGGAACTTGAACTTGTAGTGGCCACAGGGGGCATTTCCCAGGAACTTGGCTTCCAGGTTGTTTTCTGAAGGGGAGAGGTGAACATGTGGAAGATGAGGACGCACCCACCTGTTTACTCTGGCTCCCCCAAACACTGGGGGTCTCTGTGAGAGCCATTTCTAGCGTGAGGTAAAGCAACCCCTGAGAGTGAGGACGAGGGTCATTCCTGAAGAGCCTCTCCCCGTCTCCATCCACGGGCTCACAGCTCACGGGCTCCAGGTTCACTGGGTCCATCCCATGTGCCAAGCGGCTGCTCTCAGACTGAAGTCAGCGACGCATTCAGAGACCACTACCTGCAGTCAGAGCACCAGCCTCTAGACCCAGCCCAGCCACCATCTGCTGAGGAAGGACCAAGACACTTAGTACCTGTAAAGCAAAGCTCATTAGCCTTTCAATGGGACTGTCACTTAAAAAGCATAAAAAGGACCCAAATTTACTTCTGTGGGGTGAAAACAACATAACCAAAGTTAAAAGACAAACACAGATGGTTGGATATTATCTAGTACCGCAACCGAGCCATTTCAAAGGAAGGGGGAAAGGCCAGATGAGTCACAGCACTTGGAGTTGGAGAGCCGGCAAAACAGGAAAAATAAAGCTGGATTCCACTAACCTCAGTCCTCACTTCAAAACTGATACCACACAGATCAAAGATGTCACAACAGAAATTTCACTTTCATAAAAAGACTGTATTCTGGATGGTACTCTCATGGATATTTAATATTTTCTGAATTTTTCTGTATTTTCAAATTTTTCATTAAAGGAAAAAAAAACTGAAGGAGTACTAGAAAAAAACGTGGGATACTTTCTGTATCATTTTTGAGAGGGAAAGCCCTCACCAAGACACAAAATTTTAAAAATCAATAAAAGAAAAAGAACATTTATTTACATAAAACTAAATATTTCTGCAAGGAAAAACAATCAGACAAAATGGCACACTAAGAAAAATATTTGCAACACATTCCACAAAGGAAGAGCGTCTTCGGGTGAAGAAATACTGAGAAATCAATGAGGAAAAAGCCAACAAATCTAAAAGAACAGTGAACCAATAAGCATATGAACATGGAGTTCACACAAAAATAAACACCACTGACCTATAAACTCATTAAAAGATGCTCAGTCTTATTAACAAAATGTAAATTCAAACAACATGTCATTATTACTGAAGTCCCAAAACTTTGAGCTGTCCACTGCTTTTCAAGGACAAGAGAAGATGAACACTCTCACCCCACCATGGGGGGAGAGATTAGTGTGAACCGATGTCTTCGGCAAGAGTCACCAATTTTGGGGCGCCTGGGTGGCTCAGTTGGTTAAGCCACTGCCTTCAGCTCAGGTCATGGTCCCGGAGACCCGGGATCGAGCCCCACATCGGGCTCCCTGCTCGGCGGGAAGCCTGCTTCTCCCTCTCTCACCCCCCCTGCTTGTGTTCCCTCTCTGACTGTGTTTCTCTCTGTCAAATAAATAAAATCTTAAAAAAAAAAAAAAAAAAAAGAGTCACCAATTTTAATTATGCGCACCCTTTCAACCAGTGACCCTGCTTCTAGAACTTGATCCTCCCAGATACATTTCTCTGCCCATGTAAGCAAAGATGACTACACAAGGACACTCATTACAGCTTATTTGTAAAAGCAAGAGACTGGTGAAGTGACTTACAGGACATGGATATTATGAAATCGTACGCTGGGGTTACAAGGCATTAAGGGACGGCTTCACATGCTGACAGAGAGAGACGCTTAAAAACTGCACAGAAGAGAAACGAAGGTATACAACCATACTCCTGCTACATGGGGGAGAAAAACCAGAGATCAGGTATGTATGTGCTTGTAATTTCTAGAAGGATATACCAAAAAAACTAAATAAATAAAAAATAAAAAGGATACACTAGAAACTCTTTTTTTTTTTTTTTTAAGATTTTATTTATTTGACAGAGAGAAACACAGCCAGAGAGGGAACACAAGGAGCAGGAGTGGGAGAGGGAGAAGCAGGCCTCCCGCCGAGCAGGGAGCCCGATGTGGGACTCGATCCCAGGTCTCTGGGATCATGACCTGAGCTGAAGGCAGTCGCTTAACCAACTGAGCCACCCAGGCACCCCCACTAGAAACTCTTAATGGGGGATGCCTCTGAAATAGGAAAATTACTTCTCACCCTACATTACATTTACTAGACACTACTTTGATCATTTTTTTCCCACCATATATAATGAACTGACTCTCTCAATACTAACAAAAACAAAAAAACAACCACAAAAACACTACTGGCATCAGAGGAGGAACTGATACCCGATGTGAGCTCACCTTCAACACAAAATGCCAGCAGGAGGTATCTCTGAGCGGTGGAATTACACTGGCAAGTTTCTTTACACTTTCCTAAATTTTCCACTTAGTTCACTAAATATATATACTTATTTTTCTATTATCTGGAAAAGCAGGTTAAAAAACAGAGTCAAATCAAGATGAAAAAAGAAATGGTTCATTACAAACTGACCAAAGAATCGCAAAGAAATGCAAGTAGCCAATAAACACATGAAAATATGGTCAATCTCACGAACAATCAGGGTCTAGACAAATGGGCAGTTCTCTACACACACACACACACACACACACACACATTTTTACTTTTCTTGAGTTTCTCTTTGCTGTTTTATTTTCTATTTGCCGTTTTAATAACTTCACAATAAAAATGAACACGTTTTATTTGTTATGCTCCCGTTTAATGTCATAATGTCTTTTGTAGCTTTCCTTCCACGTCAATTTATTACAGCAGGAACATTACAAGAAGGGCAGTGGGTTCGAGGTGGAAAACCCTTTCCACACGGCACATGGGAGAGAGAGCGGAGCATCGTCATGTGTGTGTGAGGGAAGCTGAGCATCTGAACAGGGATCCCAGTAAGAAACCCAGACGCCACCTCCTGGGGAAAACTGAGGCCATGGGAGCACGGCGAAGGTCCCCACGCACTCCATTCTGTCTTGTTGCCGCTCTCTCTCACAGGACACACAGGCCCCTCAGGGGGAAGAAGCAAAGGGGCACACACTGGCTGCTGCTTCGTTAGCAGGTGCTTGTGTTGGTGATAGTGCTGGTGACAGAGCGGAGGAGATCATGCCAGATCTCCATGCTCAATAAACACTCGGCGAACACCTACCATGAGCCAGGCACTTTGCTGAAAGCTGGGATGATGGGGAGGAACAATACTGTCCCTACCTTCAAGGAAATCAGACTCTAGCTAGGGGGAGAAATGTGTCAATACACAGACTACTGGACACTGGAGTCTGGAGTAAGTAAAAGAGCATATTCTCCACTAGAATGTAAGCTCCCACGGAGCAGAGGTAGTGTCCTACTCATCACTGTGACCCCACTGCCGGGACAGTGTCCAGCAAATGGGAGGCTCAGAGTAAATGTTCATCGCATAAAGTGAATAAAGACACACACAAATGCTACAGGAACCTAGAGGAAGGAGTAGCTCTGTCTACCTGGAGGTTTGGAGAAGGATCTGGCACAAAAGGTGTAATGTACAAGATCAGTCTTCCAAACTGAGTTGTCAGACTGAGGAGGAGTAAGCCATTCCGGTCAGAGGCCAGCATGCCACAAAAGAGCTACATGAATGACCACATTACTGGAGGAATGCAGAAGGTCTGCCAGGCCAGACCTCTGACTCTATGTCATTGTGTGGCCAGATGGAAGACTGGCAAGCTCAGGACCAGAGCAATCGATCTGTAGAGCGTGCTTGAAAGTCTGAACTTTTATGGGAAACCTTCGAGGCAGAGAAGTGACAAGGGATTTCTGTTTGAAAGCTCACTCTGGCAGCACTGAGGGGCATGGCATGAATGCAAAGGAGGACTTATCTGGCATCTACTTCAAAGGTCCAGCACCACTGTAACTTCACTTCCCAGGTAATATCTGGCAATGTCTAGGGACAATTTTGGTTGTTACCCTCGGGGACGTGGAGAAGGGCTAGTGCTGCTGGCATCTAGTGGGCAGAGGGCAGAGATGCTGCCAAGCATCCTACAATGCTCAGAGCAGCCCTCACAAACAATTACCTGGCCTCAAATGTCAACAGTGCCAAGGATGAGAAAACCTAATCTGGTGAGAAGCAAAAACGGTGACAGCTAACGCTGTGGGAATAAAGAAAGGAATATTAAGAACAGACCAGGCAGGACTTGAGAACTTCAGCATGTCAGAATGAGGTCAAGATAACCCTGAGGTTTCTAGTTGGGTAAATGCGTTAAGTGTCGGGCCAGTAAGGAAGGCTGTGGGGATAAGAGGCGCAGGCTGAGAGAGGCAGGACTGTCGATTTTTAAAGTACACGCTAAATTTTTAAACCTCAGCAGGGGACAGGGAGAGCACAGGGATGGGGCCTGCCAGCCTGTGCCCGGGCCCTGGGGCAGAACTTAAATCACAGTTGGCTGCTTTCATATCAACAGATATGAAAGAACTAAACACATATATATCTTTTAAGTTCTCAGCACAATATGTTGCTTTAAAAAAAAAAAAAGATAACTCTATGCAGAGCAGATCAGTAAAGATCCATCCTATAGAGAAGTGAAATAAAATCCACTTCCTCAAGTAATCCACAGATTAAAATAATCAAAAAACGTGGGAAAAGATAAAGCCAAATAGCAAATCATAATCATTTTTATGAACAATGAACAACAAAGCTTTCAGTGATGTAAAACCTGAAAAACATTTTATTGTAAATACTGATCATTGGGAATTCTTTCGGAACTGTTAGTTCCACGGGTGTTCCAGAGACAAAAGTACCACTAAATGGAAGGTGAGTGGGACTCATCAAGGCGGCAGGACTCACGATGGCTACCCACGACAATAAAATATCTTACAATCATGGACTCAAGGGAAGATGTGGGCAAATTAAACCCGGAAAGGTACTAGAATTATTCCTGTGTAATACTCAAAACTGTGGAAACCTGGAATGAATGTTCTGTACTTTGTCAGGAAGGCAACAAGGGGCAGAAACTGAAGCTCTCCACTCTTCAGGTACGACAGCAGTTGCTAAATTTGCTGAATGAGGCAGCCACAAAGAAGCGCCCCTACACAACACTCACCTGCTCAAAGAGAGGCCCGGGAAGAGGAAGGACCTACAACCCAACTCTTGAGTTCCACAAAGGAGGTAAAGGCCCAACAAGAGGATCCACTCAACCAATCCAGCAGTTTTACCAACCTCCCTGGGCTTGGAATTAAGACCAAGCAGAGTCTTTATGAAGAAAGGAGCCACTGACTAAAACTTCCAGATTGGGACCTGTTGATAGACCTCCTGCTTTCCCTTCAGAAGCAAGAGCTGCCGTGCTGGATATAATTATTTGGAGAATGAGAAAGTAGATTTTAGGGGGAAAAAATTCAACCCACACAAAGTATGGGAAAAAATACGGAGTTCAATAAAGCAAATATTTTTTACAACTGAAAGAAAGAATTATTTTTTCTACCATCAATAAGACCAACATGCTATACTATAAAGAAAAAAAGAAAAGAAAATTTAAAAGTCTCAGTGGGACAAAAACTCTCACCTGATCTAAAATTCTTTCTAGGTGAAAGTTTTATGGATATCAAAGTTCCCATTAACGACCCACCTCCAATCCTTCCAGCCATCCTCACAAGTCACTCTGCAAATCCCATAGCTAAGCGTGAAAGGAGTCTTGTGAGAGGCAGAGAACTCACCTGACAGCGTGGCCAGGGTTCGCTCCGCTGTTCCTCGGAGGGTCTCCCCGGGCTGCCATTCTGCCTGCGGAAGCATCCAAACATCCTGGTCTCCAAGCTTCTCTTTGACCAACAGAACAAGGTTCCTGTCTAGCTTCCGGTGCAGTGAAGTTCGGTCATTCTTTTTATCGGCTTCTGTGAAGAAAAGGGGATCAGAGAAGACAAAAGACTATGATCTGCCAGAACCAAGGAGAACAGAGTTTTACAGTCTTCCTTTAAGGTAGAGGTACAACCTTTACCCTTTTATAATCAAGTTATGACTGTGACCCATCTTTCTAATTCACAGCTCTTTCAGGGTAGAGACACACAATCTTAAGAAAACTACAATGTCAGAAGAGAAAACCAAAAGCTGAACTTCTCCTTTGAAGAGTACTACCTTGTGTAGGTACTTTGAGCCTTTAGAGAAGCTAGACCCACACTACTTCAAACACTACTACTTCACTCGTTTTGACACTGTTACTGACTTAACTTGGCCCCACATTCTCTGTTCTGTAGTCTTCATCTGTGAAACAAAGATAAGAGAACTCAATCCTCTGCTTTAGGAGAGATTTCAGGTGACACACAGGAAACTAGTGGGAAAGGCTTAATTTCCCCCCCCTCTCCCTCCAAAGCTAGGAGGTAAACTCAGATAACATTCATGAAGTTTAACTGAGAAAAAATAGGTTATCTCAACACCCTTACCTCCCACTCAAAAATAACACAGGCCTTTAAAAATTCTATTAGGCTGGAAAGGAGGAATGGGGGAAAGAATTTTATTTTTCTCCCACCTGAAAGAAGTTCTGCAACCATTTCTTACTTAAAATACAAAGCAGGGGCTAAGCAAATGTCCTCTGTCTGGGAACCAAAATGTCCCCTTTTTCCTTCTCTCTTGCTAGCCTGGAAAGACCACCAACCTGTTATACGAGCTCCAGGTTTGAATTGTAGGAATTTCTGCTCCCACATGTCTTCCAAATCTTGCACCAGCAATATATTCTGTTCATCCTCTTCTTCATTATACAAGTCAGCTTTCTTCTTTGCCAGTCGCTGGGCTTCATCTAAAGCACGAAGCTCATGGTCTGAATACATACTTCTCTCTACTTCAATCTGGGAAAATTAAAAGGACAAAAAAAAAAAAAAACAAAAAAAACAAAAAAAAACCAGGCAGAACAGAAAACAGAGATATAGCACATCTGACATACTCAGAAGTTGACCACCCAGCCTAACCAGACATACAGCCAAAGTACCACAGGAAAAAAAAAGAAAGTCACCAGCACTTTCGGCTTGAGTTACATTTGCTAAAATGTTAGAATGTGATTAGAAGTCAAGCTGCTACAAAAAACAGAGAACCGGGACAGGCACTGTCTGCCCAATATCACGTGCTAGTCCTGTCAGTCCTTGATCTCACCATGAACTTCCCTACTTCAGGGAGTTTACAGATGCTGTTCCGTCTTCCTAGAATGTTTATCCTCATGCTCTTCTCCTAGTAGATTGCTACTCATCCTTCAGACTTCAATATTTAAGTATCACCTTCTTAGGGAGGCATTCCTTCACACCACCCATAAAATCAAATTAGACATCCTGGTTAAAATCTTTTATAGTACTCTGTGTCTGCCTTTATAACACTTAGCAGGGTCTGCTGTTATACAGCCGTGTGATTATTTGTTTATTGACCAGCCCACCTCCACTAGACTGAACACTCTGAGAACCAGAGGCTTAACTGTCTTATCCACTCCTAGCACTTAGCACAGTGTCTATACAAAATAGGCGATAAATTATGATCTATAAAATGATTATTGAACTATTTGCAGAATAAGTTAATGAACCAAGTAAAAAACAGGAAGTGGAGAGCTCCCAGCAGCCAACACAAAAAAACATCTCAGATTCTAGGGAACAACAACCTTCAATCACTATCTGTGGGGATTTTAAGGCCCTCACAGTCACCACACTGAATAGTTGCCTGTTTCCTCACTTGCCCCTTACACCGACAAGCTTTATCACAGTCATCTTATACGTGTGTCCACTACATTCTCCTAAAACACATCAGACACTCTCTAAATTATCAACTACCTTTGATAGGAACGAAGTCGTCTTGTTCACCACCGCGTACCTATGGTACTCAATGAAAAAGAAAAGCAACTCTAAAGAGTTGCCAAAAAAAAAAAAAAAAGTTGCCCAACGTGACAACAAAGAAGTCCAATGAAAACAAACGTTTACTGAACACCTTCTATGTACCAAACTAAGTCAATAAGGTGGATACCGTTGCGCAGGTTGACTACGCTCAAGTTCAGAGAAGTGAAGTGACTTGCCCAAGGTCGCTCAGACTGGTGCCGGAGTCGGGATCGAACCCTGGCCACGTGCTTCTATTGGTTCTCCAACAGCACCCCGAAGTCGCTAACCGCACCTCAATCCTACCTGCTGTAGTAGAGCCGCCATCTCTTCCTGCAATGGGGTCAGCGGCTTGGAGACTAGCGGTGGCCGCTGCAGGCACACCGCGCCCAAAAGGCGCCATGGGGACCCACTGCTCGAGGGTGCAGCCGCAAGGGCCAGTCTGCGAGAACCCAGGCTACCCGCCCAGGCCCCCTCGACTCGCCGCCAGCCCTTTGCCACCCCAAACAGAGTCCGCCTTACGGGCGCCGCCATTCTTCTGCCCTCCCACAATGTACCGCGGCGCCCTGCGGCCACCTGGGCCAATCCCCTGCTCCCACAAGGCAGCGCGGGAGCGGCAAGACCGAAAGAGTTCTGTCCCGGGAACTACAAGACTGAACCATTCCAATATGGAGGGGTGGGCGAAGATCTCATGTTAGAAGTTTAGGGGGAAAGGAAGAAACTTCCGTTGACATTCGAAACTGTAGTTATATTGGAGAACTTAAATGGGAACAAAAATCTTAAATGGGCCTTAAGAAGAGGAATGAGATGACTTTCCTTGTACGCCCTCCCCCACAAACGCTCGAGGTGCTGGTGCCGCTCCCCCTGCGCCAAACTCCGCGGTCACCGCGGACGGAAACTGACGGGAGTCAATCCAAGTCATGCAGGTGGTACGAAAGACGGGGTCTTGGCTCAGGCGATCATGGGGTTGGCCCCCGACGCCCCGGTAAGAATGATCACCACCTGCTCTCCGAACTCCCGGCCACCCCCGCAACTGCGCTCCTGTGTGTGTCCCTGAGCCGCCTGGACTGCAGTGGCCGTTAGGCCAGGACCTTACCCAGCTTCCTTTCCCCGCAGGGTCGTGGTCGGGGCTCCAGCCTCCAGCATCCACACCGGTGCCCAGCAGCTGCAAGACGCGGCGGCCAAGCAGGAGGTTGAGGAGAAGGAGAAGGCGGCGGCCCCGGCTCCGAGCCGCAGCAGCTTCAGGTGAGGGCCACTTAAGCCCAGCCCTCGGGACACCCGCACCGCCGTCCAGAGCCCGAGAACCTGTGAATTCCCAACTCTTCCACTTGACGTCTTTGGGGCCTTATGCAAATTAGTCTCTGAGCTCCAGCTTTCCCCTCTACAAATGGAAAAGATGCCGAGAGAGTTTGCGAGGATCGAATGAGATGAGCTTGGCACAAAGTGGGCGCTCTGTGAACAATTTGATGTCGGACGTGTATAGTAAATGTCACCTTTTTCCCTTTGAGAGGGGTATCACGTCAAACTAACAACCTTCCCTGCGCTTCAGATACGAAATAGAAGTTGAGGGAGCAGCGGGTGCTATGCTGTGGTGTAGATAATTGAGTTTGGACAAGGTGGTTTTTGTGCTCACCCCTAGGGACGGGCCCCTTGGCTTTCCATCAGTGCCACTACCCTTGTGTTCATTCACATCCATTTAAGAGTTCTTTACTGAAATGTTTGGTGCCAGGCACTGTGGTAGGTGCTGGGAATACAAATACAAAAGATCATTCTTCCCCTAGAAGTAGGTCACGGGCTACAGGGGAAGACAGACATGCAAGCTTTTTCAGCATAATCTGGTTGGGAGTGTGCTGGAGGTAAGAACTAGTTGCCTGGAAGTATGAAGCAATGAGTGTCTCACTCCTGAGGAAATCAGGCAAGACTGCCAGGAAGATAATGTGGAGCTAAGAACTGAATTGGAGTTCAGCGGGACATGAAAGGGATCATTTTAGGCAAAGGTAATATTCCGTGTAAATGAATGCAGTATGAAAGCACATGGTATATTCAGATGAGGCCAGCAGGAGAAGGAATCGGAAAGCTGAGGGTCTATCCATAACACTGTGGCTTTCACACTCTTCCCACTGTAGACAGTGGGGAGCCGCTGAAGGAATTTAAGCCAAGATCCTGTTAGAGTCATTCAACAACATCAGGCACTGTTTAAGGCATTAGGGACACATCAGTGACCAAAAACCCAAAAAACCTACCCCCGTAGAACTTAAATTCAAGTGGACATGGGCAGTAAATAGAAAACATATAAAACATGAGGGTATGACAGATGGTGACAGTGTGTCTGGTGTTTGGGAGGAATAGCGAGGAGGTCAGTGTGGAGTAGGGAGTGAAACGGGACGGGGGGAAAGGGATGAGTGGTGCAGTAGATACCTCGGGCTGCATCTGTTCCGGCTTGTAGGACCTCGTGAGGACTTCGGCTTTGACTCTAAGTGAGATGGGAAGCCACTGGAGAATTTTGAATAGAGGGTTGAAATGACGATGCTTCATTTTAAAGAGCCCCTTTGGCCGCCATGTTGATATTTCACTGTAGAGAAGTAAGGATGGAAGCTGGGAGATGTCTTCTAAGCAGTGAGAAGATTTTTGAAACAA
This sequence comes from Spilogale gracilis, assembly GCA_004023965.1. Classification (NCBI taxonomy): domain Eukaryota; kingdom Metazoa; phylum Chordata; class Mammalia; order Carnivora; family Mephitidae; genus Spilogale; species Spilogale gracilis. The sequence goes on along the minus strand of PITA01011299.1, from coordinate 51,903 downwards.
TCTAGGCAGGAAATGATGGTGGCCTGGACCAGAATGACAGCTTTCCGGGTAGGACATTCAGAAAGTGGGACCAACAGGATGTGTTCGTGTAAGGTGCAAGAAAAGGAGAGGAAGCAAGGAACATTAAAAATTTTGGCCCAAGCAGCTGGAAAGGTGGAGTCGTCATTTCTTAAGATGGGGAAGGCTGCAGGAGTTTGGCTTTGCTTGATTAACCTCCAGTGGAGATACAAGGTCGGGTTTGGGAATGGGGTTCAGGGGACTGATTGGGGCTAGAAACACACGTTTGGAAGATTCATCATATACCATGATATTTAAAACCACAGGACTGTACAAGATCATCAAGAGAGTAAGTGTAGATAAAGAGAAGAGGTTCGAGGACTGAACCTAGAGCCCCCTGACATTTTTAAATTTAGGAGATGGGGGGAAATCAGCAAACAAGACAAAGAAGGAAACTCCCGAGAGGTAATAAGAAAACCTAGAGGAATTTTTTTTTTTTTAATGTAGTTCAAGGCTGGAGATATCAGGTTTGTCAGAAGTTATTATGAAAAGTCACTGTGCTGATGAGAACTGCTCATTGGATTTAATATAGTGAGTTGGTCAAAGACCTTGCCTAGAGCATTTTTGGCGGAATAATAGGGCTAAAGTCTGATTGGGATGGGTTCAAGGAGAATAGAAGACAGAAAGAAACATCAAGTGTAGTCAGTTCTTTGAGAGGGAGTAGAGAAATGGACACTAGCTCAGAGAGGCTTTCAGATAAAGAGGTTTTTGTGTGTTTTTCGGTTGGGGAAATGGCATGTTTTGCTGATGGGAACGATGTGGGGTGGAAACATTGCTGGAGTGATGTCCTTGAGAGGCTAACACAAGTGGAGCATCGTAAGAGGACAGAAGGCAAAGATTGCGGGCACAGATGTTTGGTAATGGAAGCTGAGAGAAGCTTTGATTGCTTGTATTTCTCTGCGAAGGTCATCAGCTGGCCCTGAGGAGACAGGAAGGAGGTGGAGGCTTCAGGAGACAAAGGAAGGCATAAAGTATTCGTCCAGGAGAGTGGAAGGATGATTGAATTGGGGACATGCATACAGTACTGAGGGCCCACTTGATGTCAGAAATCATTAAAATAAAGCAGTAGTTCTCAACTGGGGCAGTTTGGCCTCCGAGAGGACTTCTAGCAAAATCTGCAGGCATTTTTGGTTGTTATAGCTCAGGACAGCGGAGGGACAGCTAGTGGGTAGAGGCCAAGAATGCTGCTGAACACTCCACAATGCGCAAGCCAGCCCCTCACCACCAAGAATTATCTTTCCCAAAATGTCTAGAGTGCTGAAGTTGAGAAACCATGACATGTAGAGCGACCGGTCAACACTGGTGTGGATTTTTCTCTAGCCAGCCGTCCAGAGCCACGCCCAGACTCCGAGTGGCTGGAGAGATGGATTGAGCCAGGGTCAGGGTTTGCCAGGAAGGTACGATGAAATAAGAGGAGGCAGAGGACTGGGGGGGGGGGGGGTTGCAAGGGAGCGATGGTAATGATTGGTTATGGAATTTACTGGAGGCCAGGGGAGAAGTGAAGCCCTGGGGGTGGTGAGGGAAAGTGAAGCAGCCGGAGAGTCAGTCGGCTCGGAAGGGTTCCTAGAGTAGGGGTCACATGGGTGTGCCTGAAGGTGGCGGCCTGAGTGTGCTGCTTGAAACCAACGTCATGATGAGGTTGCAGACAGGGCAATGATAAAGGCCTGGTATGACCACAGGAGGAAGTAGCCAGGCCAGGAGAGAGGACACAGGATCATTTGGAGCAAAGGAGGAAAGGAGGTCAAGAAACAAGCCGTACGGTTGGAAGGACCTTGCGGAAGCCGTACATGTAATTATGACAGGAGCGGTGAGCCAGGAGCTATCATCGCTGCATTTTTCTACATTTATTTGCATTTTTAAACAATCGTCTCTAGCCACAATTAGAAAGTGGGTTGCAGACTGTGCAGCCAGGCTTTCTTAATCAGGGGGTGGAACTACAATGGACCCAGACCCGGTCCCAGCATGTGGCGCACTGCCAGGGTCCATTTCGGGTGGTCGCCCTCCCGCCCGTGCCTGAGCTGCTTGCGGTGGAAGTCAGCCTTCCCTTCCATCCCTTCAGTGGCGGAGAGCAGAGGCTGTTTTCAGTCCTCAGCCCTTCCGAAGAGACGCTGTGTGTGCTGGCACCTCTGTTTTCCCGATGGTGAGCGTGGATATGAAGAAGCAGCAGACCACAGGGCTTTGTCTTTGCTTTGTCTGGGCTTCCCCTCGGGGAACCACTCATTCATTTGTATGTTGGACCTGGCTCGTTTAGAGGTCTGATCTTGTCCATGCCTTCAATTAAATGGTTCAAGTTCCAAATAATCCCAAGTTCAAATCCCTTGCTGTCTATGAAGGCATGATACTACAGTCAGACTTTAGTAGGCTTAGTTCCTGGACCACGCCCCCCCACCCCCCGAATCAGAAGGGGAAATGATCTGTGGGGAAAGGACAGTGTCCTCTCAGAGCCTTGTCCACTCTCCATCTTGGCTTTTAGGTTGAAAAGCCACCAGCCTGCTAAAGGGCCGCATTGTCTGCAGATCAGGCCTAGCAGGGAGGAACACACTTATAACTCTGGAAGACCATTGTGGTATTTTCCGTTTTGTTTTTTAAAAACATCACTAGGAAAGCAGGTGGGGCTCGGCCTCAGGATCATGCTGCTATAGTATTTTCTAAACCGCAGTCTGTTGAATTGCAGGAGGAGTGGGGAGGAACAAACACAGGTCTGGTCCATGCGTGTAGGCAAGACCCAGCAGTAGGCTTAACTCGCATCTGGAATGTTGAAAGACAACCGTGTGTTTGAGTAAAAGGAAGCACAGCGTGGCGGACTGGGCTTTGAACTGAGGCAGGTCTCCTAAGTCCAAAGCCTGGCTTCCCTTGCTGACCCTGTTCTCTTATTTGTACCTCAGTTTCTCCACCTACACACAGAGTACTGACCCAGACGTAGCCAGAGGACAGATTCGACCGAGCTAGAGAAGGATCTTGAACTCAACGCAATGTCTAGATCGCTGTTCTCAACCCTGGGTTCACATCTGGTTCACTGGGGATATCTTAAGAATAGATTCTCAGGCCCCATCCGGAAGTGAGGCATTGGGATTGAGCATCAGAATCACAAGATTCTGCCATTCAGCCAGTACAGAATGCTACTGGTCTAGGATAGAGGTTGGCAAACTGGGCCCCTACCCAAATCTGGCCAGGTGCCTGGTTTTTTGTAAATACCATTTTAATGGAACATAGTCACAGTAGTCACACCCGTTTCTTTACTGTTGTCTCTGGCTGTTTTTGCACTTTGAGATATCATCTGAAACCAGAAATAGAGGTCTGACTTTATTTAGTTGCCGAAAGAGCAGTCCATAGAGAATTGAAAACAGTGATCTGAATGTACCAGCAGTGACACAGGAAGGTGGGAAAGGTGGATTAAATGCTTGTTTTCTCCTAGTGGAAAGTCACCAGGTGTGTCCCCAGTGAACAGTCAAGAAAAGACCGCCTCAGCCCAGTATTCGTGGGTACAGTGGTAACACCAGATGGACTAGGGACAGCTACCCCAGGAGCAGGTCCTGGGTGCAGGCTGTTGGTTTTCATTGACTTAAAACAAAAAAATCAGGATTTACCTAAAGTGTTTCTTTAATTACAGCATTTACCCTCCAGTTCCAGGACAAGAGAGCCCTCTGAGGTGGGCAGGAAAGAAATTTGAGGAGATCCCAATCGCACACATTAAAGCATCCTACAACAAGTAAGTACAAGGTCTGCAGGGGGGGCCTTCTTTGCCCAGGAGGCCATGTTCTGCATGTTGATGCAAGGGTCCCTTGGTGCCCCTCCACCTTGTTTTGGGAAACCACCTCTATCTTTATAAAGTTTCTTCAGATTTCATGAAAGTGTGAACTAGGTTGGGCAGACCGAGCATTAAGCTTTCTCGGCCTGCCTAGGACTAGTATTTCCTGGTTCTACTTAGAAGCTGGAGAGAGTAGTTATTAGGGTGCGTGTGGTAAGTGTCACATCCAGCATTCTTGTGATAAGCTCGAAATGAGAGCAGAGGGTGGTGAGATACACATGAGAGAGGTGCCTTAAGAGTCTGATTGACTGACAAACTAACCAAAATGTAAATCTGCAAGTAAGTGTTGTATCTTTGAAGCACTCACTTTGGGCGACTGTGCACTGACCTCCAACCTCATAGGGCTGCACAGTCATGATTTAATGCCTGACTTCCAGATGAGTGTCCGGGCCTTCCCCACTGCGTGTTGGCAACAGAAACCTTGAACCCTGACCTCAGGGACAACTTTGCAGGCCAGCCTCCACTGCGAGATGGGCTTAGCCCGCCCAGGAAGCTATTCAGAAAACCGTCCAGGGGACTGTTGGTCAGGCATGGCGTGTGGGGCACAGTTGAGATGCCATAGGATTCATCCAGCATTCTTGTGATAAGCTCGAAGTGAGAGCAGCTGTGTTTCTTTTTCTTCCCTTCTCAAGCTAATAAGGACACAAGTTAGCACTCTCTGTATAAGCGCCGATGGCCTACCCCATGCGTCTCTGCTGAAGTTGTGTCAGTGACAGGCAATTCTCTGCTTCTTTCCAGCACAGAAAACCAAGGGAGCCCTGGGGGGGAAAGGGCAGTCGTAGCCACACCAACAAGCCAATGGTCTAGACTGAGGGCGCCCAGCGGCCTCCCCGGAGCTGCTCCTCCACCCCCCTCTTTCCCGGGAGTCCTCGGGGAGTCCCTCAGACCAGAAGATAGAGTGATGTTGACCACGGGAAAATGAAAAGCATACCTAAGTATTTCTTGAAGTCAGTTAGAGATGACTAGAAAACTTTCACTTAAAAAAAGTTTTTTGGGGGCGCCTGGGTGGCTCGGTTGGTTGGGCGACTGCCTTCGGCTCAGGTCATGATCCTGGAGACCCGGGATCGAGTCCCACATCGGGCTCCCTGCTCGGCGGGAAGCCTGCTTCTCCCCCTCTCACTCCCCCTGCTTGTGCTCCCTCTCTGGCTGTGTTTCTCTCTGTCAAATAAATAAAATCTTTAAAAAAAAAAAAAAAGTTTTTTGATCATGGAACAGAGTGTCATTAGCATTAAAATGATCCAATATGGGAATATTGCTCACTTTTTTAGGTATTTTATGGGATTTAAGTCATTTTAGAAATATATATTGAAATATTTACTGATGAAATGATAGGTCTAGGATTTGCTTGAAAATAACCCATTGTGGGGGAAGAAGGGAGTAGAAACAGAATTCACAGATGAGACTAAACTGGATAGGAGCTAATAATTCCTGAAGCTGGGTGATGGGTCCACGGGTGTTCCTATCCTCTTCTGTTCATTTTTGGGTATATTTGAAACGCCCTAATGAAAGCCTTTTTTTTTTTTTTTTTTTAATACTTGATGTGAAACATCTAACTTCTTAGGGAAAAAAGCCCAATGAGGGTATTAAATCTAATTTAGACACCAACCACAGAGAAGCACTAGGAGGAAAACATACCAGCCTTCTTGGGGGTGACATTCAACTACCCCAGATTCTGCAATGTAGCTCAGCTCCTAAAACAAAATACAAACAGGGGGCTTAAACAATGGATGTGGATTCCTCACAGTCCTGGAAGGCGGGAGCAGGGAGCCTGCGTGGGGGAGGGTTCTGGTGAGAATTCATCTGGGTCTCAGGTGGCTGGCTTCATGTCGTGTCCTCCCATGATGGACGGGGCGAGGGAGCTCTCTAGGGCCCCGTTCACAGGGGCTCCACCCTGATGACCTATCACCTCCATGAGACCCCCTCCTCCAAATACCATCAGGTTTGGGGTTAAGATTTCAACATGAATTTGGGGGGGGCACAAGCATGCAGTCCGTAACAGAGCAGTCCTTAGATGATACGATGTGTCTGTTTTTGATGAGGCTTAGGGGGGGATTCTGACCTTTTCTAGCACCTCTGGTAGGAGTTCAAAAAGCATTGATTGGAGAAGCTCAAAGGAAAGGCAGCTGAGGGTGCTTACAAGGGCCCGCCTGAGTGCTCTTCCTTCCTTGAGCATCATTATGTCCCGCGTGCCTCCTGTTCCGCAGCACACAGATCCAGGTGGTCTCCGCCGCTCACCAGCCCCTGGCCCGCACTTCCTGCGGCACGGAGGGGTTCCGGAATGCCAAGAAGGGCACGGGCATCGCCGCACAGACAGCAGGCATAGCCGCCGCCACGGTGAGTGTATGTGCTTTCTGGCTCCCTGTGCAATATGTCCGTTTTCTGCATGGCTGATCGCTGTGAGGAAGCTTCTCGAAGTCGTTCAGAAGCAGTGGGGTCCAACAACTCGTGTTCACTCCTCCAGCCTTAGAGGCCGTCTGAAGAGGTCTGTTTGTCTCTTTCTCTCATGCAATACCAATTTCATTGCGGGCTGTCGCGGACCTTTCTAGAAGCAAATCGGCAGTAGGCTCCTATTCGTGTATCCGTTGACCATCTGCTGTATGCCAGACACTTCGCATTCATTACCTTAAATCCTCCAGACGCTCAGTAGCCCCCACGTCTTTGGGAGCCGGGGAAGATGCGGAGTGCGGCCTGCTTTGAGTCATTGGTCTGGGCGCCGGCCTACGGAGCTTCGTGCTCTGCCAAACCGGAAGTACTTCCCGAAGGAAAACCATGGCCTGCAAACAAAGCCTGACGCCCCAAAATAGTGTTTGCTGTGTATTAGTGACCATCAAAATACAATATGGATGGTGTGCACTTAAAACGTCTGTCTTCACAGTGGCTTCTGCGTGGCAGGTTGAGTGAACTTCCGTGTGTTTTCCAGACTTTCTGTAATGAGCTACTTTTATAAGCAAGAAAGACAGTTTTCAGTGATAACACTGAACATTTTGAAGGATTTAAAATGGTAACGCTTTTTAAGTGGGTTATTTAAGTGAGGCCTTAAAATTCTGCCTTTATTCAGAAAAATGTGAGCGATATTCAGGCATTTCCATCAGGTGGCAGTGCTGCCCCGGGTTAGCAGGGATCGCAGGCAGCTGTGAATCTAAAATCAGACGTGTTCGGTGCTCTCAGCTGGTGTCTGCCCTGCACCGTAAGCACCTGTCCTTTGCTGCCTTCCCTGTTTTCTGCCTGTTTATGTATGTGGGTGCTTTCCCCACCCCCAGAATTAACCACTTGCTCCTTCTCTCCAGAAAGCTGCGGGCAAGGGTGTGACCCACATCCGAGTGGTGGTGAAAGGCCTGGGCCCAGGGCGCTTGGTGAGTGGCTGGGGGGCTCTGCGACACGTGTGCTTCCTTCACGAGAGAATTGGGGCTTGAGCATAGTCAGGAGAGGGGCAGAACCCTCTCCTGGATTTCCAGGACTGCTTGAGTTTCTTTCTGGTCTTCTAACCTACTGAGCATCCCCAAAGCAGTCCCAGGTCACCGAGTTTAATTCATCAGACACTTACAGTATCTGCTGTGTGCCAGGCACTGGTCATAGGAAGGTGCTCCTTGAAGGGCTGTCACAAGTGGGTCCCGCAGTACAGAGTGCTGGGGTCCAGCGGTAAAGCTTGTGCCCAGGCTGCTGGGAGCCCAAAGAGGTGACGTCTGTACTGACTTTTCAAGAACAATAAGGTACTAGCCAGGTGTGCAGGGAGGGAGGGAACGTGCCAGGCAGAGGACACTACAAAAGGGTAATGCTTAAGCTGTGTCGGGATTTACAGGTTGTCCCAGTTTTCACATCGTAAAGCACAAGGTGGGAAGTGGCAGGTGCTCCCAGAGAAACGGACAGCAGCGAGGACGCGGTGAAGGGGTTTGGTTGGGAGTTCGTGGGGAGAGAACAGAATCAGGATTGTAGGGATCAGAGCCCCCACCCCATCCTCTCCAAGCCCTGCCTGGACGTCCTGGGTCATTGTGTCTGGGACCGTGGCATTCTGCTGTTCCTCTGCTCCTTCCAGTCTGCCATCAAGGGACTAACCATGGGGGGCCTGGAAGTGATCTCCATCACAGACAACACCCCCATCCCACACAACGGCTGCCGCCCCAAGAAAGCTCGGAGGCTGTGACCAAGAGGAAGCCTATCCCGGAACCTGGCCTCAAGTCCCACCTCCAGCTGGACCTCGTAGAAGGCACACTGTCAGAGCTCTCTCCGGAGCCAGGCTTGCCGGAGACCCCTCAGGGAGCAAGGGGGAGCTCTGCCCCCTCTCTTGGCGGCCTTGCTCATTCTTCAGCTGGAGACTGGCGTCCAGATGGGACTCGAGAGGAACCCCAGAGCGGCTGCCGCCCAGACTCCACAACCAGTAAATGCCGCCTCTGCTCTGCAGAAATAAAAATAGCTCTACCACCTATAGGAATTTGTGAGGTTTTTGCCGGCCGAGTTGTGAACAGTAATCCTCGCTGACTTCTATGAGGAGGTGACTGAATGGAGGCGAGACGCCAGGTGGAGCGGGGAACGCACATGTGAGCCACTGCCTACCCAGCAGCCTCTTCCCTGCTCCCAGGTGTTTCCTTTTGGGCCCCCAATGGAGAGCATCTTGCCTCCTCCGTCTGGAGTATTCTGGTGGCGGGAATTCCCCCATTAGCAGGCATATTTCAAGTTAGCTGCAGCAGTGTGGGAGGACTGCCTGAGCTTCCCCTCCGTGATGCCTCCTCACCACACCAGGGGACTTCAGCAGTCCCAGCACCTGAGCACCAGGGACCCTGAAGGGAGAAGGCAGAGGGGTATAAGATGGGATTCTCTAGAAAATTGGCGGGGGGGGGTGGGCAGGAGCAGTAGCTGGTGTGGAGCCCAGATGGTGGGGACACAGGTGGGAGCCCCAGGCAGAACTAGCTGCTCACTGAGCGCCTCTGAGCTCCCTGGACGCCAAATGGGAGCCAAAGGCGAAGGGTCTCTGGAGACCTGACAGGAGGGACCCTGCCGCCTTGGGCAGAGAGGGCCAAGAGCAGCCAGGAAGGGGCAGGACGCGGCCACAGGAGCGCCCTTCCTCCCACGTGAGCAGGGACGGGCCAGGTGAGCAGAGAGGCAGGTGGTCCAGATCTGGGCGCAGCCGGCTGGGCACTGCGGTCGGCCTAGACCCCAGAGACTCCATCCCCAGGTGCCCTTCTAGACAGGAAAGCAGCTGTGTTATGCAGGGTTGGAGGGGGAAAAAGAAACCACAACTTGGGCATGAATTTAAAAGGAAAAACGTCTCCCTGCTACCTTCTCTCCCATCCTTGGCAGGACATGTGACGGTTCACTTATGGCCCTTGACTAAAGAAACCCAACTGGAGGCCTGTCGGGTTAAGGCCATTGCTGGAAGGAGTTCCGCTGTCTTACCATCAGACTACCTATAAACACGATTCTTGAGGAAAACGCGAGTGCTCACTCATACGGCTCCTGAGAGCCACTTTGGGAATCGATACGGTTTATTTAGCCTTTATTCGAGTGGACAGAGAGTCAGACAGTTATCTTGCCCAAGCAAGAAACAGATGGTTCCAAAGGTTGAGATTAATGAGGGTTCTTTACCGAGGTGTGAGCAGGTTGAGGGAATAAACACCCGGGAGGACTCAAGGACGAGCCAGAGCAGGAAGCCATCCTCCCCCCTTCCCGTCCCCCACAGCGGGCAGGGGCAGGAACAGTTCCCAGAACCCGGCCATGAGGAGCACAGCCTCTGCCACACCCCACCCTCGCATCGCCTGCGGGACTCCCGGTGGCTGAACCGGAAGCAAGGAGGGAGGGGGGCAGGCTGGTGTGGTTCTGGAGGGTCAGCCTCCCAGGCCCCCAGAATGGTGGCCCCACTCTGTCATTCCTGAAACCCTCCATACACTGTAGTGTTAGAAAACGTTCTTTTATTTGAAACAGAAGGGAATGCTCGAGCACGGAAAGGACACTGGGAGCCGTATAAGATTAGTGGTCTCCGCCCAAAAACACATGCCCGGCTCCTCCGCCAGCGCCCATGATCAGGGTGTGCCAGAGAACACCCACTGCCTTATGGTGAGCTCTCAGTGACATGTCCAGTCTCTGAGGGGCCAGGGAAGCCGGGGCTCTCCAAAACTGTTGCCTCTTCCTCCTCAGGTCTTGGCCTCTGCCGGGTAAGACTGAGGCTCATTCACTGAAGCCTGACCAACCAAGCTGTCATCACAGACTTAAAAATGCTGACCACTGCCCCCTGCTGCCACAGACCCTCCCCTCCTCACAGTCCTGAGCACAGGGCCCTGTGCCTGCACCTGCCCTGGGCCGAGAAGAGGCAGAGCTGGGCAGGGGGGCCCAACTTTGCCCAGAGTGTGGGCATCAGCTTGTGTGACACGTACCGCCCTCGCCGGCAGCTGGGCCTCGGGTTCCCACGAATTCCCACCTGCAGCTTCGCTCCTACCGGCTCCGAGCTGGTGGCCCAGGACTGGCTGCATCAGGGAAGCATCCACGCAGGCAAAGGGACAGACACTCCTTTCCACATACATGCAGGGTTTTCCCCTCTTTGAGCCAAAGTGGTCACCTGACACCAAGTAGGACCGTTACCACCAAAGTAAGCCTGCTGCACACGAGTCCCTGGATGCTGCGGAATATCACTGCGCGCGAGCGGGGGCCGTCCTCCAGCCGCCTCTGCCTGCAACCTCGCTCTGACATGTCCACTCAAAAGCACATATCCCTTCCCCCTGGGCTCCTTTATCCCTGCTCTCAGTTCCTTTCTTCCTGTACTGGCTAGACACATTGTTTTTTAAATCTGCGGGCTATCAGCGCCAGGTGATGGGTAACAGTCACTGCCAAGGCAGAAACCATCCACTCATCCGAACTAAGCAAACACAGGTTACTCTGCACAACCGGGTCAGGCACTGCCGCGACTGTTCTGTAGGCAGCTCCCAGTCTAAGGAAGCTAGACAGGCATGGGGCCAAATTAGAGAGAAGTTCCAGAGAAGAAGCACGAATGGCCCTCTCAGCTTAAGGGGTGCTAGGGAAAGCTTTCTGGGGGAGAGCAGGCAAATGAAGCAACTGGATCAGTGGGCATCCTTAGGGTCAGAAGCTGGCAAAGCAACAAGGCCCCGGTGAAGGGGGGATGGATTATCGGGTTACGGGGTATGGTTTTGTTGGCATGAGGAGTCCTGGGTTCAGACTGGATAGGAAGACAAGTGGAGGGAAAAGCTGACCAACGGGTGAGAGAAGAGGAAGGAGTCAAACACCAAGAATAAAGAGCAGGTGGTTCGGCAGAAGTGAAGAAGGGGAGGTGGGTGTGCAGAAGTTTCTAGACAAGAAGGAACCTGAGCGTTAGGGACTTTCGAGCTCACTCCTTTACAAGCGACGAAGTTAGGTATGTAGGCGTCTAAAAACAAGTAGGAATAAGAATCCCAGAGGTTTAAAGCAAGAAACTGTGAGCTGGGGGAAGAAAGCTGTCAGTCTCACTGCTGAAGCCACAAAGGGAAGTCGGGGAAGAGGACAGAGAAGAAGGCTGTGAGGCTAAATGTCCCCAAAGTGGAGTGGCCCAGAGACGAAGACGGCGCGATCTCCACCCGCGGCCACTGCACGTGTGTGGTGCAGAGTTGGGGGAACCGAGCTCTAGGGGCCAGGGGGGGCAGCTAGAATCCCCCCGGGGTGGACGCAGGCTGCAGGCTAGGGTGGGGGTGCCTGCCTGGGGGTGCACACAGAAGGGCCTGGTCATGCCTGGAGGGGGCGGGGACGGGACCTGCCATAGCCCAGGTCTGCACAGGAACCTGTCCTGCTTCTAACCTGCTTTTATAAGGAATACAAAGGTCAGAAACCATGAAAACATGCTCAGTCTTAGAGCGCCTGGGTGGCTCAGTCAGTTAAGCTTCTGTCTCCAGCTCAGGTCATCCCGGAGTCCTGGGACCACGCTCTCTGTTCAGCACGGAGCCTGCTTCTCTCTCTTCCTCTGCCTGCTGCTCACCCTGCTTGTGCTCTCCCTATCTGTCGCATCTCTCTCTGTAAAATAAATAGTCTTTAAAAAAAGAAAAAAAACGATGCTCAGTCTTACTAGTGACCAGGAAATGGGAATTAAAATGCAATGACCGTCACTCCCCAAATGATCGTGATCGACCGTGGCAGGAGTGAGGTTGCCCAGGAAAACAATAGAGAAGGAGGAAAACAAGAGTTATAAATGCCAGAGGAAGACGAGGCTGCAAACGAGGCGGGCATGGAGTGAGCAGAGTGCCAGTGCTGGTGGCATCAAGGAAGCCAAGGGACAAAGTGCAGGCTGTGGCTCAGCTCTAGCAGGATGAGGACTGGGCAATGCCACCCGCATTTGGCTATGTGCAGGTCACCACCCACCCAAGGGAGAGCGGCTGGGAGACAGTACGGGGGGAGGAAGGAGGCTGAGCTTCCAATAAAGGCGGTGTCACAGTGACAGCGAATGTGCCAGGACATCAGCACTGTCCCCCCAGACATGGCGGGGCCTGGACTCGGTGTGGAGGAGCCCTGGCCTCAGGGAGGAGAGGGAGGTGGCTTGGATCTGGGGAGAGGCAGCCCTCAGCAAGAAGGCAGGAAGCCAGGCCTCAGCGGAGAGACTCCCAATGACAGGCGTGCCCCCAGGAAGCTGGGGACAGCAGAGTTCAACGGGTCACCAACAACAGAAGCAGAACATCCTTGCAAGCAGCACCCAGGGGACGTTGCTTCCCCTCCACATTGCATAGTTGTTCCCAAAGAAAAGTGCCGTTCCTCTCTGAGCTCTGATCGCAGGGAAGAGACAACTGAGCCTCTTCCGAGGGAGGTTCAGCAGCATCTGTCACGTCAGATGCAGGGATCCCCTCTTGGAATTTGTCCCACGGGGTGGCACTGTCCCCGAGAACTCCCTGTGCCACAGAAATGCTCCATCTACCCACTGCTGCCTTGTGGGCCACCGGCCCGGGGGGCTCGGGAGCACCGAGCTGTGGCCAGCATGACTGAGGAGCTGAACGGAAAGTTTCCTCAAGTTCACCGGAATGTGACTACTAACACGTTGCTGGTGGCTGCGATTTCGGACAGAGCAGCTCAGAGACTCTTTCCGGTGTGGAGCAAGGATGCAAAGATGCATGCTTCCTGAGGCCCTGTGGGTGATGGCAAAATACCGGGACCTCAACGGACACCCATAGTGGGCCAGTTCAAGGCAGCAGGTGCTTGCGTATAATGGAACGTTAGTCCCGAAACAGGGCAACCGATACTGCTAAGTGAAAAAGAAAGGGGTTGTGGGGGGCGGGGGGAGTCAGACGATGAGCAAAGTACAGCCATTAATTTTCATGCAAAGGACAGGATATGAGTCCATAGATATATATGCATTGAGTATGTAAAGACCTAGCCCAGACAGGCAGCAGCTCTGCAGGGAGGGAAACAGTGACTGCAGAGAAGATTGGCTTTTTACCTTTCCCGTCCTTACAGTGGGGAGCCATGTACACGCTGGTGCTTGCAAAGATTAATCAGTGAAACAACTAAAATAAAATAAAAATAGGAATGAAGGACTGGTTTGTAAAAAAAACAAAATGTATAAATAAACGCACATGGTAACATTTTCAGTAGATACTTAAAAAGACGCTGTGATGCCCCACCTCCCCTGTCCTCTGCTGGTCGGATATCTGGGGGATGATGTCCGACTTGGCTCGGAAATTTGTTCTGGGAATTAATCTGGCTTCTCCCCTCTGCCTTCCCAGGTTCAAATTAAATTGTGCCCATGCTCTGCGATTTAGCATCGCAAGTCTTGCCAGAGAAGCCGGCCTCCGTGGCTTTATTGCAGGGCTGGAAGGAGGGGGCAGACAGCTCGGTGCCCGAGGCGGCCTAACAACCTTGGATTTGCTAATCCCCTCGAGGGAAGGAAATGTCAGCTAAGGGGTAGCAGAGTGTCAGGGGCTGAACAAATGTTCAGCAGACGCCACACGGCCAGGTGTCAGGCCACACTCCCCTTCCCCCAGCAGACCTCCTTTTGCCCCTCAGGTCAAAGAGGGGATTGAGAGGGACTCGGCTCTGGCCTCCCAGGATCCTGAGGGCTGCGTGTGGCCGGGAGGAAAGCCCAGGTCCTGAGACACGAGTGATCACACTGGGGGAGAACCTTGTGTGTCCCGGAAATGCCATGAGCTCTTCCGCCCTAGCTCTGTCCCTTCCCCAGGGCTCCTCCAGTGGCCCATCCCTTCTACTCTGCTGAGGGAGCACGGGACAGGGCTGGTGTTTGGAGACTGAACCCCTGCTTCTCCCCCTCGGCGCTGTTAGGGGCATCTGCTAAGATGACCCAATATGTGCTCTGCACCGGGTGCTCACGCAGGGGACCCCCACCCCCGCAGGCGCCCCCCCTCCAGCCCCTGCCTCTGGGCTGTGGGGGTGGGGCCCGGCCTTTTTTCTGTGATTTTAATCAGAAAATGTTCTGTAGGAGCCAATCACCTGCCCTCCTACTCCCTTAAATCCACTCAACTGGAGATTAAGCCAGATTGTTAAAATTTTGCAGCCAAAAATTAAATTAAAAAGCCAAATGACTCAAGAGTCTATCCCTCAGGGGTCTCTCTTCACTCCCTGCCACCTTCCTTGAAAATCTGTCGACTCTCAGATACAATATGTGTGAAGCTGGCCACTGCCCTAAGCAGCAAGGAGCTTACAGGCTCGTGGGAGAGACAAATTCTGGAACAGTCCACTGTACCACTGCAGAAGAGGGGCACCTATGTGTGTCTTTGGGGGTGGGGGCTGGGTGTGTATGCATGCACACGTGCGAACGTGTGTATATGACAGTAGTGGTATCAAGGAATACCTCCTGGAGGAGGTGACTGAGCTGAAAATAAGAGTACGGAGGAGAAGGCAGATGCTGGGGGTGAGGGGTGAAGGGGGCAGTTTCCAGCAGAGGATGGCGGGAACGAAGGGCAGAACTGACAGTCCAGGCAGTAAACTGTACACAGCTCAGAGCAGAAAGTGAGGTAGGGAGGCTCTAGTGGGCTGAATTACGGTCCCCAGAGATCTCAGGGCTTAAGCCTGGAACTCGTGCACATCCATCTCTGTGCAAATAGGGTCATTACAGATGTGCTTGACTTAAGGATCTTAAGCGGGCAGATGACCCTGACTATCAGGATGGGCCCTGAATGAGATCACACGTGTTCTCATAAAAGGGAGACTATGTCTGGCTACACCACACACAGTATGCAGGGCAACCACAGATGCAGAGAGGGCCGGGAATGCAGCCACTGCCTAGGACCACCAGCGGTCACCAGAAGCTGGGAGAGGCCAGGAACAGGTTATCCCCCAGAAATAAGACAAGAATGTGGCAGAGAACAGCAGCAATCAGAACTGTGGGCAGGGCCCATCTGAGACAGGTGCGGGGGGACAAAAGTGCTATTTCTGGGGGGATGAGAGCCAAGGAACACAAAGTCACCCCGGATGTGTCTCACGGCAGGGGCTGCAGAGGGGAGGGCTCCAAGGATGGCTCTCAGGCCCTGGGAGCAGTGTGAGCCGAGGACAAAGCCGCTTCCGGCAGAGGACAATCAGGGGATCCTGACAGCCCGTCCCTGGGAGCAGGCAATTTTTTTTTTTTTTTTTTTTTTTGGTCCTGTTGGGATTGGGATAATTGGAGCATTAACGGAAATGCATTTCTCACCTATTTTCTGTCTGATTGAAAAGTACTTTGCAGTCATTTAGAGCCCTCACACCCCCTATAATCAGAGCTCACATCGCTCTGACTGAGGCAGGAAACTGGGTCACCACGTGGGCCCAGGGCTTCCCAGGGACACAAGCAGCAGAGGGCAGGCCCACCCCCTCCCAGGCCGCCCAAGGCCAGAGCCGCTGCGGGCCACCCCTCAGTGAGGGACAGGTTTCAAGAACTGGCTGAACCTGGGTGGAGTCTGACAGGATCAGGTTTTATTTTCCTCTCAGCACGGCCTCAAATCATCGCCCTCAGGCCTCCCTTTCTCTCCCGCTCAGCCTCCAGCCCAGCCAGGAAGACGCCGTGGCTTTGTGGTTAGTTTTTAGAATTTTTCTGGATTTTTTTTCTTTTATTTTCCTTTCTTTTTTAGTTCACATACAGTGTAAGATTAGTGTCAGGTGCGCACTACAGTAATTCAACACTCCCATCCATCGGGCGGTGCTCATCGCGACAAGTGCCCTCCTTCATTCCCATCCCCTGTTGTAAGAGTAAGTCCCATTTGGAGAGTTAGCAATCTCTCTCAGAGATCCAAAGTCCAGCCAAAGCCATAAGAAGACTTGAATCTCATGGCTCTCCAGCACTTTCCCGCCTGTCTGCAGCCTCTCCCAAGCATGGAGGGAAGGGGGGTGGAGATAGAACGGGGCTCCTTCCCCAGTGCCCACGGAGCCACAGGAACCTTGGGGATGCCCCCTCGGCCCCACCGGATGCCAGCAGCCTGGCTTACCCAACCCTGGCCCCACCCCTGCCCTCCTCCCGCAGCCTCCCTCCTCCTGGCAGAAAGCAGAAGCAAGCACCATTGTTGGATGTTCTCCCTGAGCTCCCGATAGCTCTCCTGTAGAACCTGAGAGCCGGCTTGCAGCAGGTTCACAGCTTTCTCGCAGCTGGGCACTCTCCTCTGACGATGGGCACCCCGAACTCTGCCAGCCCCGCCCCCATCACTTGACTTCAAAGCCCAAAGCAGTCCCATCCCTAAGTAAGATCTCACTAGGTAGAAGATTTGGAAGGAAGAAGAGACCATCCCCACCCTGCTTTGGCTGGCGAAATGTTGAATTTTTTCCAGCTCTGCAGCTGTTGAGACGCGGTTGTGGTAGGGACATTGTCGCCACCCTGAGGTCAAGGAGAAACAGGGGTCTGAGGCCACCCACATTCACCCTCACTCTGAAAGCCCAGCCCTCCCAATGGAACAGGGGCCGCAGCTCCCTGCTCCCCTGCAGGGATGTTCTGGGCCCTTCTGAGTATTGTAAACACCTAATTTCCAGTAACAAATCCTTCCCAACCAAAAACAGCCAGAGAAGTTACCGTTTCCTGTTAACTCTACACCTTCCCGAATTTCCAGTCTCTTCCTTTGCCTGGATGGGGCGGCAATTGCCGGATCTGTTTTGCTACCTCTTATTCTGTCCTGCATGGATGCACCGGTCCCCATCCTTGTGTGTACACAGATCCCCAGGAGGCCCTTCTTAAAACGCAGGTGTCTGAGGCTGCGGGTTCTGGATGAGGCCCAAGAGTCGGTGTTTCTAACAAGCTGCTGGTAGTGCCTTTGCATTAATGCTACCGCAGGTGTTAGTGGAGCATCGCCTCCGATCCTGAGGGTACTCAGCATCTACTGCCCTTCGCTGTGGGCCTTTAGCGGCAAAACCAAGGCGCAGGAAGCGGCCCCCTTACCATCCTGCACAAGCGGGGCTGGGCCAGGTGAGTGGGGGGCACAAAGGGGAGTTCGATCCACTCGGGGCCCTCTAGGATCACAGCACACACAGCCTGGTGGGCAAGGGGGACACAGCCTGCTGCCTCCTCCACGCCTTGTGACTGAAGAAGTCTCTCTTCCCAGACACAGGTCAGCAGTGCTTCCTGGTTGGACTGGGTTTTGGCGACCAGCCCTGTAGAAGCACGGAGGAGCAAGGCAAACATTCAGGTTGGGGCTGTGAGGGGGATGGGGCTGTGACTCTGAGCTGGGTCTTTGCATCAGTGACAGGGTGGAGGGCTTCATGGGGGAGGGGGCAAGGAACAGCAGACTCACTGCTGAGGGGCAGGGAAAGGGGGCTGGCCAGCCACACGCTCTGGAAACAGACCCCCCGCCAGACAGGGTGGGATGGGGTGGGGTGCAGTCAGGGCAGGGGCAGGCTGGGAATGCTCAGAGGAAGGACTGAAAGGGGGCTGAGGCCACACTGAGAAAGCCACACAAAGGAGTTTGGGGAGCGCCTGAGGCTCCTGAGCAGAGCTCTGCCAGAGGTATGACAATGTCTCCCAAGCAGAGGGAGGTGGTGGCCTGAGACGCAGGGACACAGGATAAAAAGGTTCTGAGTTCACATATCTTCCCATTGACCCGGGTTACGGGAGCCCGGCCTCATAGGCCTTATTATGTATATTTTATAAATAATCTATTCATTCAGGTGGCTTTCATGTTTCTTCAAAAGTCTGAATACTAAATGGAACAACAGAAAGACATGTTGTCCTTTTAGATGACCTCCTTAACATGTGCCTTTGAGGGGCAGGTGGAAAATACTGAGCACAGCACTCAATAAACATGGGTTGTGGGTGTCAGGTAAATGAGTGTGGAAAGCTAAAGCAAGATGCCTGGGAGGGGGTGTCCCGGGGGAGTCCGGGTTGCCCCGATTAAGGCGGTGCAGCCTGTCCCTTTGAGACCATCCTCTCTGTTCCCCATCCTTAGCCTCGCTCGAGTCAGCAAAGTGGCGACTGATCACTAGGAAATTGCAGATCTTTTCCCTGAAAAGTCTAACAGTTATCTTGCACTGACAGGGCCAACACAAAACGCTTTCCTTCTCCCCGTCTCACCCAAGGCAGCTAATGGAACCGCTTGCCCAGCTCAGACCAAGAAACTGTGGACGCATCTTTGATTCCTGTTCCTTACTCCTGTGCCAAATTCCTCAGCTGGTCGCATTGGCCTCACCTCCAAATTAGGTCCCATTCTGACCTCTTCTCACCATGTCTGCTACCCTCCTCGTCTTGCCCGGCCTGCTGCCCGGCCCGAGTCCTCCATACCTTCCCTCCGGCAGGACCCATTTCCCACCCAGCAGCCAGGGGAGTCTTTTAGAAACAGAAACTAGGGGCTATCACTCATTTGTTGCTTTTTTGGTTTAGTTTCTGCTTGTTAGTGGCGGGAATGTAACTCCACGAATGCGGGGGCTTGTGGATTTGGGGGGCCCAGGGTAGAAGAGAGAGTGGGCACATCATGGGTGCTCAGCAACAGGGCTGGGTGTGTGGGGGTGCCTCACCTCTGGCTTCAATTACTCAGGGATGCCCCCATGGGCTCCACACTGAGGGGAAGACTACCCAGCTGCTGGCTGAGCCATTTTCCAGAAAAATACCACAAGAGTGTTGGACGGCATTATGTAAAGTGATTTTTACAATGGTTTTCTGGAACACTTCTGGAGAAACATTCCAAAACAATAAACAGAAAGGCTCTGGATTACCAACAAGGTGAATGGCTAAAATGATACGTAGGGATTGATTCTGGAGTGTTACCCGGAATTCCAAACACTAACCAGTGCCTGGCTCCGAAGGGACCCCAGAGCAACATTTCCAAAATGTGACAAAAGAATTTAGAAATGGGGCGCCTGGGTGGCTCAGTGGGTTAAAGCCTCTGCCTTCGGCTCAGGTCATGATCTCAGGGTCCTGGGATCGAGTCCCACATCGGGCTCTCTGCTTAGCAGGGAGCCTGTTTCCTCCTCTCTCTCTGCCTGCCTCTCTGCCTACTTGTGACCTCTCTGTCAAATAAATAAATAAAATATTTTTTAAAAAAAGAATTTAGAAATGAAGGTGGGGGATGTTTTTCTTTTTATTAGGTACTTAATAAATATTTACCGAATGAATCAGCTACGTGTGTAATATGAAAAAGAAGGTATGCCCAAAATGTCATTCTAAGCTCTGGGGTGTGAGAAGGACAGGAATGGCTGCAGAAGCCGTGTTCTGGAAAGGGGTCACTAAGGAACCCTAGCATTCCACCTTCACCTCTGGGGGCTCACCCCTGCATGTATTCTCTGGCCCCGAGTCATGCAAATGTTTATTTTATTGTCCTACTGTTTGGAATGTATTTTTGATAGCTGCTTCAAGCCCTTTGTAAGATGAGACAGGAAACAGAAGGGCAGAGAAAACAAATGAAATCAGCAGACCCAAATCGAAGGTGACAAAGAGGCTGGGAATCATGAGGGGAATCGAGAGTAGGTCAGGAGAGACGGTCTGCCCCCGTTATGGACTCTGGGCCCATCATCCTAGTTTTACATCTTCCTTTCCGGAAGGGAGAAGATTCTCCGATCTAAATCTCCCCGGCCACCATGAGGTGGAAGATTCATGGCCTGAGCCATGACCCTGTCACCTCCTGCTGCCATGGGGACAGAGATTAGCAAGTGCTAAGCTCCTAGGGCTGGGAGGTGCCGGCAGGGCCAGCCAGAAGATGGTCACTGAGGTTGTTGGGTACACCTAATCCGGCTGTCACCACACACTCGCCCTACTCTGCAAACAACAGCTGGTCAGGGCTGGGCTCCACGGCTGCCCATCTGCCACCGGCCCTCCCGGGCCGGAGATTCACGGGTGTCTTTAAAGGCCCTTATTCCTTGGAGCATCTCCCCTTGTTCTTCGGGCTTGCATCTATGGCTTGGATGGGGGTTTTCCATCTTTCCCACAGAGCTTTCACACATACCGTCTGCCCTCCTGTATCCCACATCCTTCCGCAGGGCCCCTCTCCACACACAGGGGCGACGGCGGGACTGAGCAGCAGACTCTGCAGTCCGCTTTGAATTCTGGCACCAGGTGTGTGGGCTTTGCAAGTTGCTTAGTCTCTCTGTGCCTGAGTTCCTGGTAGAAGATGGAGACAACAGAAGGCCTCCGGAGAGCTGAGAGGATTAGCTGAGAGGGTTCAGTAAGTTAACATACACAGAGAAGTTTGCACAATGCCTGGCTGGAGGGCCCGAGAAAATGCCAGGCGACCTTCCAGAAGGCACCGTGGGCAGCAGACCTTCCCTTTAACTCAAGTGGGGCCTTCGGCTCTGTCTTCACGCCAGTGAGGGCAGCCAGAGAAACA
Organism: Spilogale gracilis; assembly: GCA_004023965.1. Lineage (NCBI taxonomy): Eukaryota > Metazoa > Chordata > Mammalia > Carnivora > Mephitidae > Spilogale > Spilogale gracilis. Next base: position 31,356 of record PITA01011299.1, on the reverse strand, counting down.
CCTTTATAACCCGCTTCAGCACGTGTCCTGAAACCTATGATGGGACCTTAAGAATCCAGTGGAGAGACCGTTAAAGCAAAAGGCCCGCCCACTAGTTTGGGCCCTGTGGAAGGCTCCCTTGTTGTTCTGAGTTGCTTTCCCATTGCATCAGATGGGGATTATTTTGCCTAATAACTCCAGCAGGAGGTTCTCAGGAACTGTATGCTAATTCCAGACATGAACTGTACTTTTGAGGCCAAGTCTTTGGTAGCTGGGACTCAGCATTGCCCTAGGAAGGGAGCGGCCCACGTGTCCCTCCTGCAGAGCTGGGCCCACAAGTCTGGTGGGGCTGGGCCGCTGGCAGAGCCTGGGCTGCGCCGCCGCCTCACGAGAGCTGGTCCTGGCTCCTTGTCAGAGCTCAGAAAATGTAGGATTCCTTCGAACCCAATAAGAGGTTCGAATGCTGAGGGGACCAAACAGATGCCAGTGTCACTCGATGGTATGAAAAGCAGAGCTGTAGGGTGAGCACACTAGCATCATTCAAGAGTGAACCGAGGCCTTGACTTAAAACCGCCGGGAGGCTCTGAATTAGGCGCCGTATGAGATGACCCTCAGCTCTGTGGCACCTGCCGCGCTGAGGGGCCGAGTCCTGCCACAACTTCCTATTTTCCGGAGAAGACACACCTTCCGCGCCTTCCTCTGCAGACCACGCCCTTCCCCCAACGCCCAGCCAGGCTTCCTCCACACAGAGCAAGTGCCTAGACGGTGCCTGCAGGCTGAGGCAGGCCGGCCTTCCCCGGACACAGTGGGGAAGCCTCGAGGTGGTGGCGTCCTATTTGCACCTCATCAGTACAAAGCAGCTGGAAGGGAAACCAGAACTGAGGGCTGTCGTCCCCCATGGTCTCTCCAGAAATGGGAAAAGCTAGGCCTTTTCTTTTGTGGGAAGAAGGCCTGGTTAACCCTTCCAACACCCACCTGCTCCACCCAGGCCCTCGGAGAGGCTGTCCGCCCCTGAGGAGGCGCTTTCTGCCACGAGTGTCCGCTGCTGACTGCATCGGGCATGCCGTCCCTCATTTCACCCTTGTGACCCTGAAGTCAGTGTCCGTGTGCCTATTTACGGGTGAGGAAACTGAGGCTGAGCGAGAGGACACCAGGGGCCAGGACTGGGAAGGAGTGGTGGCAGAATCTCCTTGGCCGGCTGGCCCAGCCCTGCGTGAAAGCAGCAGGGGCATCAGGGTCCGAGAGAACTGGGGCCTCTCCGCAACGCTGTCACCCACGGCCTATGTTATTTGGAGCAAGTTACACAGCTCTGGGCCTTGATGGGCTCATCTGAAAACAGGAATATGTTATGTTCTTCACAGAGCTGTTCCGAAGGCTGGAGATGCAGGGCAAGGCAGGACAGTTCTCAACAGAAGCTTTGGATCTGGGCCACTCGGGATCATGTCTCAACTCTTTTGCCCTGTGACCAAGGGCCAGTGGCTGAGGGACGCAGAAATGTCTTCCTCGCCTCTCCCTCCCGGTCTCCAGGTGCTGACTGCAACGGTGTCTGCTCCATGAGGTTGTGGAGAGGATTTTAGAAGCTAATGAATGTGCAGTTTAAAATACCATGCTTGGCACACAGGAACTGATCGATTGACTTTAGCTATTGTCTTATTTTCTTCTCAGCCAGAGAAGATCGGCCCGGGGTGATCTTGGCCCTTCCATCCTGACCTCCAGTCCAGAGCTCTGGCTCTCCAGGCTCATTCCCAGCCTCCCGTGGATGCCTTGCTGGGTGTCCCACAGCCCACCAGCCGTGTCTGATACCATCCCTTCCATGACGGCCTTTTCCTGGGTCCCCAGTCTTGGGTCCTACCATGTCAAATCTACTCTGGATCCGAGCAGTCTGAAAACACACCTCTGACCAATGGTTCCTGGGCTGACATTCTGTAGGGCTCATTAATGGCAAGCCCTCCACAGGCCACCCCTGTGGGCGCTCCTGGCCTCAGGGACAACCCTGGTCTCTGGTCTTGTGTGCCAGTCCCCAAAATGGCCCTCTGGCTGGGCCCTCCACCTCTTCCCCCTCCCCTGCCCTCCCTTCCTCACCAGGCTAACAACCCCTGTTGTCCTTCGGGATTGGGCTCGTGTGGCATCTCTGCCAGAAGCTGGCCTTGACCCCAGCAGTGTGGGTCCAGCACCCCAGGTTTCTGCTCCCGAGGCCGCTGGTGCACCCATCTCTCTGCTGCTTTCAGTGAATTCCCAGCCCGTCTCCCTGTCTGCCTCCTCATCGGGTCTGGGAATGCAGGACGGCAAAGGTCCCACATCACTGGTCCTTTCTGCCCGGTGCCTGGCCCAGGCTCTGACATGGCGAAGCAGCTCCAGAAACGTTTGTGAAACAAGAATGAAACAAGTACAAGGGGACTCGTGCAGGCGCAGCCTCCCTCGCCGCAGTGGCTGCACGGGGTGTGGGGCTCCCATACACAGCAGCTGGGAAGTGGGGTACACAAGGCAGGCTAACGGGGCCCCAACCACGGGCCGTGGGCCTCCTGACAGCAGCATGAAATGCAGGGGACTTTACAAATCCTCAACATTGTGAGAGTACCACGTATGCCGAATAAAGCACATCCCTGAGCAGCATCTCGCCTCAAAACGTCCGGTTGCAGCCTCTACAGAAGAAGCATCCCAGAGGAACTGGGGCCTGAAGTCCGACCTCTGAGCTGCCATCTCTCAGGCGCCATGAGGAACGGCAAGGTCAGGTTCAGGGTGGTGGCTACCACTGCCGTCCGCCTCCCCACGCCCTCTTTCCAGAGCCTCAGGAAACCCAGAGCCCTTGGCAAGCCACTTGGAATGAGGCTTTCCTTTTCCTCTTGTCCAAGATGGGGTGCTCCCAGGGTACCCCAGGTCCACTCTGAAAGGCAGACTCTGTCTCCTATGGGGGAGATCATTCTCTCTTCCCCAAAGTCTCTCTGCTACACTGCACAATCCCAGTGAACCTTTCTAGACCACGTTGCTCTGTGTTAAAACTGGTGATGTTCTTTCTGTCTGCTCTAACCATGAACTTGAAGGAGGGGTGGGATGGGTAGTTCAAGGGTCAAGAGGTCTAGGCACCGCATCTGGCTTTGCAGGAATAGCACTTCTTTTAGAGAATCAGCCCTCCACCCAGGGACCCCTTGCCCACGCTCCCATCCCAGGCTGTGACAGCAGGTGGACCGGCCACCCCGCCTTGTCTGGAGACAAGCAATCAGATGTGAGGGTGGCATGTTGCTGGGGAGCCACTGGCAACAGCTGGCTGCGAAATAAGTCATGTCCTTGGGAAAGCATGTTTCTGGCCGCTAATTAAATGCTGCTGCAGCATCTCCTCCTTTGGGGAGCTACAGAAACGTGCTGAATTAATGCAGGCAGGAGTAGGCAGGGAGCAGCGGGTGCACGAGCCCGCGAAGGCCCCTCCTGTCTGTACAAAGAAGAGGCTCAGGGGGCAGCAATGAAATTGCTTAGCCCCTGGGGACTAGTAAACAAGATCCTGGCCTCAGAAGACACAGCTCAGTGAGCCCATGGTGTGCCCACCTAATACCACCTCGGCTGCTAGGGAAATTCATTGGCCAACTACTTTTTTAAAAACCTCATGAAATCCCACTTCTGGGTCTTGGGGCACCTGGGTGGCTCAGTTGGTTAAGCGACTGCCTTCAGCTCAGGTCATGATCCCGGAGACCAGGGATCAAGCCCCGCATCGGGCTCCCTGCTCGGCTGGAGGCCTGCTTCTCCCTCTCTCACTCCCCCTGCTTGTGTTCCTTCTCTGGCTGTGTTTCTCTCTGTCAAATAAATAAATAAAATCTTTTAAAAAAAAATCCCACTTCTGGGTCTAGAGCCAAGAGAAATGAAAGCGGGATCTCCAAGATATGTTTGCATACTTGCGACCACAGAAGTGCTGTTCATGACAGCCGAGAGAGCAAGCAGCCCGAGTGTCCACGGACAGGTGAATGGATAGACAAAGCGCGGTTCGCCAGAGAAGGAATATTATTCAGCCTCGAACAGGAAGGACGTTCTGACACAGCCACAACATGGACAAACCCTGAGGACACTGCGCGAAGTGAATCAGCCAGTCACAAAAAGACCCAGAAAAGCACAAATACTGAAGGTGCCCACTCACATATGCAACTAAAGTAGTCAGACTCAGAGAAAGTACGGTGGCGGTTGCCAAGGGCTAGGCGAGGGGGGACACGAGGCCTTATTGTTTACAGAGTTTCAGATTTGCAAGATAAAAAGCTGCACAGGTTGGCCACACAGCAGTGTGAATATATTTAACAATACTGAACTGGACGTAAAGAGATAAGCTGGTACATTTTATGTTCTGTGCTTTATACCACAATTAAAAAATTGAAAAAAACTCATTAAAAATGTAAGTAATACGTGCTGACATTAAAGACTTACAAAGATAAAGGAAATAAGCTAAAAAGTAAATGCCCACCTTCCCTGGCTCCCAGGTCTGATCTCCAGAGGTAACTATAGTTAATAGCATTTTGGGGGCTGGGTGGCTCCGTCATTACGCGGCTGCCTTCGGCTCAGGTCATGATCCTAGACACCTGGGATGGAGCCCCACATCAGGCTCCCTGCTGGGTGGGAAGCCTGCTTCTCCCTCTCCCACTCCCTCTGCTGTGTTCCCTCTCTCGCTGTGTGTCTCTCTCTCAAATAAATAAAATCCTAAAAAAAAAGCATCTTCAGTATGCTATCCAAAGTGTTCCACAGCTCAATGAGTATGTATATATTTATATCTATACTGACTTCAACTTCAGTACATATTTTAGCTGTTTTTGTTTAACTTTTACAAAAAACGGCATCACACTAAACACATCTGCACAATCACTAGTAATGGCTCACAGAGCTTTCCAAATCCGTATGTGTGGACCTGCCCCATTATTCTTAGCAGCTGTTCCAGATCCGATTTTGTGGACATCTCATCATTTATTTTGCCTGTCCTCTACTGACGCACAGTTAGTAGTTTCTACTTTCTCATAATGAAAAAGCTGCAGTGAAATAGCCTTGTCCATGGTCTTGCTCAGATATGCCGAATACATAGACTTGAACTGGGTTTAAAAAGTATCAGCATTTATGAAGACACTGCTCTTTTGTCCTTCAGGAACTCTGAGCCCACTTACTCGCCCACCAACAGTCTGGGGAGAGCACACTACGTTCTTGACAACATAAGGTCATCAAACGTCTAACCTTCGCTAATCTGATGGGTGAAAAATAAATGTTACAAACATTTTCATATAGCTCTGCGCCATGGGTTTTTCTCTATGAACACCCTGCTAATAAGATTCTTTGCCCATTTTCCCTTGGGATTGTTCATCTTTTCAGTATATATTTTAAAAATGTTTTATACTAAGGAAATCAATCCTTTGACAAATGTGTTGTCATTTGATTTTTGATAATTTTTGTTATGCATAAGTTTCCTTTTTTAAAAAAAAGACTGATTGATTGATTGACTGAAGAGGGAGCGAGAGTTTGTTATGCATAAGTTTCCTTTTTTAAAAAAAAGACTGATTGATTGATTGACTGAAGAGGGAGCGAGAGAGCACACAGAGGAAGAGGAGAAGTGAGCTGCCCACTGAGCAGGGAGCCTGATGTGGGGCTTGATCCCAGAATCCTCAGATGACCTGAGCAGACACTTACCCGACTGAGCCACCTGTAAGTTTTCATTTGTATATATTCAATTTCACTGGCTTATTTTCCTTCCTTCTGAAAAGGGCCTTACTCACTGCACAATTATAAACTGAAATCAAGAACATAAGAGCACCTGGGTAATTGTGGGTCCACTTTGTGAGGGTCCCCGGTCTTTCTCTGACCTTGGAACTCTGCCTGTCCCTCCCAAAACCCAGTCTTTGCAAGATCCACAGAAATGTACCTAAGTCCCACTCCAGCTCTTTCCATTCTGCCTTTTCAAAAAATCACTGTTTTCCTAACACAACACTTTTCAACCTTCTAAAGGTCAGCCACCCTATTTGACAATCAGGACTATCTCATGTCCCTCCAAGACTTTGAGGAGATATGTCTCCACTAGGAATCTGTGTCTTCTCCATAACCTCATCAAAGATTTTTTTTTTAACTCTCTGAAATTTGTAATGCAAAAACTTACATATTTTTTTCATTCTCCCAGTAAAAATATTGACTTGTCTTTTCATAAGAAACTTCCCTCAAGATTCTAACATGCCTACTACCTCAATTTTATCTGTAACCTACCCTGAGTTGACAGTCCCTTTTCAGATAAGCTTTATTCTTTTTTTAAAAAAAGATTTTGTTTATTTATTTGACAGAGAGAGAGATCACAAGTAGGCAGAGGCAGGCAGAGACAAAGGAGGGAGCAGGCTCCCTGCTGAGCAGAGAGCCCGATGTGGGCCTCAATCCCAGGACCCTGAGATCATGACCTGAGCTGAAGGCAGAGGCTTTAACCCACTGAGCCCCCCAGGCACCTCAGATAAACTTTATTCTTAAAAAATTTAATCAGATTAACATCTAAAAAATTTGTTTTAAAAAACTGACTTTGGAAAACAATCTAGAGGCAATTTATTCTGAGTAATATATCCTTCCTTAGGGACAGATTTAAAAACTCATAACTCCCTCGCCAAAAAAATCCTTTAAAGACAAGGGAGAAGAAACTGAGCTTGAAAATCAACCTTTATTTTCCTTCTGCATTCCCCCATTCAGAGTATTTCTAATCCCTCCTTTTTTTTTTTTTTTTTTAAGAATTTGTTTATTTGACAGAGAGAGTGATAGCAGAGCAGGAACACAAGCAGGGGGAGTGGGAGAGGGAGAAGCAGGCCTCCTGCTAAGCAAGGAGTCCCATGTGGGGCTTGATGCAGGGCTTGATCCAGGGACTCTGGGATCATGACCCAAGCTGAAGGCAGATGCCCAACGACTGAGCCACCCAGGCACCACCCCCCTTCAACAATTAAAGCTATGTGACAGTCTCCTCTCCTAATCCTGGGGAGTTAATTCCTAAGTTTGGAAGAGAAACAATAGCTGACCATCGGGAGATCTCTGGTCTCGGGAAGATGAAGAGGGCGTGCGGCTCCGGGCCGGGAAGCCCGCTCCTGGTGGCAGCCAGGCTTTCACTAGTAGAACAAGACGCAGAGAAGCCGTGGGCCCCCACAACACAGCCATCCGCCCCTCGGCTCCTTCCTCCTTGGACGCTGGCTACCTGGCAACTTCACTGTTGGAGCGACGGGCGAGCCAGAACAACACTGGGCACCCCCCTCTTTTTCACAGATATGGGGAGAGGTGCGGGCATCCCTCCCGTCCTGGTATTTCTCAGATACGCGGTTTCACACAGCAAACCCACGTCTAGCAGGTTTACTGGCGCCATTGTTCTAATACCACCTGCTCACTTTGAGTCTCTGTGTCACATTTGGTAATTCGTGCAATATTTCAACGTTTTTCATTATTATTATATTAGGGTGATCTGTGACCAGTGATCTTTGATGTTATGTAATTGTTTTTTGTGTGTTCTGACGGCTCTATCCACCAGTTGTGCCCCCCTTCCTCAGGCCTCCCCGATCCCTGAGACACAATATTGAAAGTAGGCCGATTAATTACCCAATGGCGGCCTCTAAGTGTCCAAGTGAAAGGAAGAGTCGCACATCTCTCACTTTAAATCAAAAGCTAGAAATGATTAGGCTCAGTGAGAGGAAGGTGTGTTGAAAGTCTAGATAAGCCAGAAGCCAGGCCGCTTGCCCCAGAGACAAGTTGTGAATGCAGAGGAAGAGTTCCGGAAGCACATTACAAGTGCTATTCCAGTGAACAATAAGAAAGTGAACCCGTCTTACTGCTGTATGAACAGTCTTAGTGGTCTGGACAGGAGATCCAAGAGCCTCAACATTCCTTTAAGCCAAAGCCTAATCAGGAACAAGGCCCTCACACTCTTCAATTCTGGGGAGGCGGAAAGAGGGGACGAAGCTGTGGAAGACAAGTCTGAAGCTAGGAGGGTTGGTTCATGAGGTTTAAGGAAAGACACCGTCTCCATAACATCAAACTGCGAGGTCAAGCAGCAAGGGATGATGGGGACACTGCAGTGAGTTCTCCAGAAGATCTAGCAGAAATCATTCACAAAGGGGGCTCCACAGTCCTACACAATGGATTTTCAGTGTGGATGAAACAGCCTTCTATCAAAAGAAGATGCCATCTAGGACTTTCACAGCTCAAGAAGAGAGGTCAGTGCCTGGCTTCAAAGCTTCAAAGCTTCAGGGGAACCTAGGTGGCTCAGTTGGTTAAGCCACTGCCTTCGGCTCAGGTCATGATCCTGGAGTCCCCGGATCGAGTCCCGCATCAGGCTCCCTGCTCGGCGGGGAGACTGCTTCTCCCTCTCTCACTCCCCCTGCTTGTGTTCCCTCTCTAGCTGTGTTTCTCTCTGTCAAATAAATAAATAAAATCTTAAAAAAAAAAAAAAAAAAAAAAACAGCTTCAAAGGACAGGCTGGCCATCTTGTCAGGGGCTGAAGCCTGTGCCCGAGTGGCATTCTGAAAATCCTAGGGACCTGAAATTATGCTAAATCCACTCTGCCTGTGCTCTGTCAATGGAACAACAAAGCCCGGACAGTACATATATTTACAACATGGTATACTAAATATTTCAAGCCTGTTGTTGAGTCCTACTGCTCAGAAGATTCCTGCAAAGCATTACTGTTCATGGACAATGTACCTGGTCCCCCAAGGGCTCTGACGGAGATGTGCAAGGAGACTGCTGTGGTTTGCACACCTACTGACACATCCTTTCTGCAGCCCATGCATCTATTATTATTTATGAAATACAGTTTGTAAGGCTACAGCTGCCATAGACAGTGATTCTCCTGGTGGATCTGGACAGAGTAAATTGAAAACCTTCTGCAAAGGATTCACCATTCTGGATGCCATTAAGGACACTCATGATTTATAGAAAGAGGTCAAAATATCAAATATCAATATTAACAGGAGTCTGGAAGAAGTGGGTTCTAGCCTCGTGGATGACTTTGAGGGGTTCCTGACATCAGTGGAGGAAGCCACTGCAGAAGTGGTGGAAACAGCAAGAGAACTAGCCTTAGAAGTGAGGCCTCCAGATGGGACTGAACTGCTGTGATCTCATGATCAAACTGGAACAGAAGACGAGTTGCTTCTCGTGGATGAGCAAAGAAAGCGGTTTCTTGAGATGGGACTGACTCCTGGTGGAGAGGCTGTGGAGATTGCTGGGACGACAAGAAAGGATCGAGAACATTACACACACTTGGTTGAAAAAGCAGCTGCAGGGTCTGAGAGGACAGACTCCAATTCTGAAAGAAGTTCAACTATGGGAAAAAGATTATCAAATGGCATCACACACTACAGAGAAATCGTTCCCGATAGAAAGAGTCAATCGTAGCAAACTTCACTGTTGTCTTATTTTAAGAAATTGCCCCAGCCTTCAGCACCCACCAGGCCAGACCCTCCACCAGCAATTACAACTCACTGAAAGCACCGATGATCGCATTTTTCAGCGATCCTTTGCACACTTCACAGACGACAGCATAGTGTAAACACAGCCTGTATATATACAGGTAAGCAAAAATCTTCACTTGACCTGCTTTATCGGAATACTCCTTTTCTTGCAGTGCTGTGGAAGGGGTCTGAGGTGTAGCATTTTCAGAAACAACAAAGGTTGGGCCTGTGACTTGTAAATTCTTATGTTCTTAGTTCCTGGCACGTTGTAGGTCCTCAATGAGTCGGAAATACATAAATGAACAAATAAGCCAACCTGCACACTAGTGTGAAAAGGGAGAAATGTGTGGAATATGTTTTCAACCTCTATTTTTTTTTAAAGATTTTATTTATTTATTTGACAGAGAGAAACACAGCTAGAGAGGGAACACAAGGAGGGAGGGGAGTGGGAGAGAGAGAAGCAGGCTCCCACAGGGCTCAATCCGGGGACTCTGGGATCATGACCTGAGCCAGAGGCAGCCGCTTAACAACTGAGCCACCCAGGCGCCCCTATGTATGTTAATTATATATTGTTATATGACAAACTAGCCCCAAATTCAGCAGCATAAAACATTTACCTCACACCATCTCTGAGATTCAAGAATCTGGAAGTGGCTTGGCTGGGTGGTTTTTGGTTGTTGGGGTTTTTTTTAAGTTTTTAAAATTTATTTTAGAGAGAATGTGTGCTTGAGTGGGAGGAACAGAGGGAGAAGGAACATTTTTTTTTCAAGATTTATTTATTTAATTGAGAGAGAACGAGAGAGAGAGAAAGAGAGCGGGCCACAGAGAGAATCCCAAGCGGACTCCACTGAGCACGGCTTGGCTGGGTGGCTCCTCTTGAGGGTTTCCCATGAGACTGCAGCCAACCATTGGCCTGACTGAGGCTGAAGGAGCCACTTCCAGACTTCTCTCTCACATGGCCATCAGCAAGAAGCCAAGTAGATCTCTCCAGAAGGTTGCCTGACTCCTGATGGCCACTTTCCCGAGGGACTGATTCAATGGCGGGGGATAGGATTGGGGAGGGTGGAGTGGAGTGAATGTAGAAGCCTAGCCCTGAAATGCCTTTTATAACTGAGACCTGAGAGTGACCCGCTCACGCTTCTGCCATGTTGTATTAGTCACACAGACCAACCAAGATCCAGTGTGGGAGGGAACTACACCAGAGCGTGAATCCAGGAGGTGGGATCGTGGTGGGCCATCTTGGAGGCTGGCTCACTAACAATGCGTCACTAACAAACAAAAAAGAACCCAGATAATTATACTATGACAATGCTTTCATACTACTTGGAACTACTGTTTTATATTGAATTAACCATGCCATTTATTTTTTGATGCTTTGACATGTTAGGACCTCACTGACCCTACAGGGACTGCCCTTCCTGGGTTAGCTAATTCTTAGCAATAACAAACAACTCACCAGGGAGAGGGCCTTTATTTGCATACCAACCAACCCAGAGTCAATGCCCCAACCACCTCCTTCATGGTACTCTTACACTCTGGGCCACTGTCTGGCTGCCTAATACCTCAGAACCAGGTATCAGACAGCTCGGGACGATCCCTATGTCCAGAGCCCACCATTATTATTCCCATTAGCCAATCCCAAACCTACTCAGCTTGCCTTGCCTGTTCCTTCTTATAGAAACCACAATAAAGGGCGCCTGGGTGGCTCAGTCGGTTAAGCATCTGCCTTCGGCTCAGGTCATGATCCCAGGGTCCTGAGATCAAGTTCCCCATCGGGTTCCATGCTCAGTGGGGACCCTGTTTCTCCTTCTCCCTCTGCCTCTCTCACCTCCAAGTTTGTGCTCTCTCTCTCAAATAAATAAAATCTTTTTAAATAAAAGGTTCTAAAAAAAAAAAAGAAAGAAAGAAAGAAAAAAGAAACCACAATAAAGGCTCTCGCCTCCATTTCCCCTGGCTCCTCTACCTCCCGAAGGAGCAAGACACGGCGTGCCTCCTGTGTCCAGAACCCTGCAAGTAAAACAGACTTTCTCCTTCATGATAGTCACTTCCAAGTCTGTGTGTCGAATTAAAACAAGTCCTAGGACCCTTAAAACATAGACTTAATCCAAAGAGCATTTTCGACCTTGTTTTGGACTTAGAGGCATTGAGGCATGCGAAGAATAGCCAGAGTCAGCACTTCTCATTTGCCTTCAGCTCCAGCGTCATCTTCTTCCTATTTGGAATAACGCGGTCCCTGGAAGTTAATCAGCTTCTGTTCAAAGTCAGCATGAAGTTTCTGACAAATTGGTTCACACCTTCGTGATTAGTCCAGTGCTTTGCATGAACTGCCCACACCAGGCCTCTCACTGCATTAAGACTTCTTCCATTTATTCCAAGGCCTGCGATAGCTTTCCTTTCATTCCTGTGCCATTTGGTGTTTGAGAGGCACTCCTGGTGCACAGACCTCAGCATGCCAGTAAAACCTCATTTACCATGGGACGGCTGGGTGGCTCAGTTGGTTAAGCGACTGCCTTCGGCTCAGGTCATGATCCCAGAGACCTGGGATCGAGTCCCGCATGGGGCTTCCTGCTTGGGAAGCCTGCTTCTCCCTCTCTCACTCCCCCTGCTTATGTTCCCTCTCTGGCTCTGCTTCTCTCTTTCAAATAAATAAAATCTTTAAAAAAAAAACAAAACAAAACAAAAAAAACCACCTCGTTTACCAGCAGTTATCTCGCTTGTTTTCTTATTTCCAAAAGCCCTTGGTTGCTGCTCTGTAAAAAATATATGGCCCCATGTTCGTTCCTTTGGTGGCAAACCTCCACTTCACTGATACTAAAATTAACCACATACCTTTCTGTATACTTTTCATTTCAATGCCAGGTCATAGCATACCCTTTCTGAAGACATTATCAACAGCGCACACATGTAATGCACATGGCCCCGGCTAGCACGCACATGTAACACACGTGGCCCCGGCTAGCGCGCACATGTAACGCACGTGGCCCCCGCAGTGCACAGCACTCCACGAGGCGGACACCGCCAGTTCGTGCATAAGAGCCAACAGCGGTGTCAGCACGGTCACTGTCTAACCACTGATAAGACATCGATATTAGATACGCTCCAATCCTGAAAAACGCATCCCTGAATTGACGAAACAAAGGAACGCCTTCCAGTATAAGGTGCTCACCTAGCTTCTGGCCCCACGGTAAATGCGTAATACATGTTCACAATCAACAACGAACTCTCAGCAAACAAGCTTCCTTTTAATCCAATGTGTCTGGCTGCAAAGAGGGTCAGGGATGTTCTGATCTCAGACGTAGGTATGCCGGGGACAGAGGCCGTGGCAGCAGAATGGCACCACCTGGAAAGCCACCGGTCTCCTGTGCAGGGTTTGAGCCTGGAGAAGGGGCAAGCTCACAGTTCTCGACCAGCAAGGCATGAAGAGGTACCATCAGGGCTGGGTGTGCTCTCTGTGGCATGAAAGACGCATGAGCCTCCCACACAGACCAAGAAATCTAGAGAAAGGCAGCTAGCATTTATTAAGTACCTACTGTATTTAGAGCTTTAAGTAATACTCATTAAATCCCTGCAAAGTAGACATTAGCCCCGTTTCACAGAAAAACCAGAACCAGATTTCTGAAGCCCAGAGTTTACACCTGCTCCCACTCACAATCGTGAGCTGTTCCCGGAGTTCTGTTGGGACACCGGGGTAAGGAACAAGTCCTACTACATATCTCTCCCCTCCTGCATGAATTCTGCCTCTGATTATCAAATGTCATGTGATGGAAAGCCTTCAGAATTTTTTTTTTTTAAACACAACAGAGGGTTATAGCTACAAAGGGTATACACTGAGCAGATGAATGTGGTAAATAAAATTGCCCTCTGGAAGACCAAAATCACTTAATATGCTCAATTCCTTTCAAAGCACGTAGTGCAGAGAACTGTTATGCTGATTACCAATAATTATAATCCATTCATTAAGGAAAAGTCTCTAAGGGCTTCTAGAAAGGAACACTTCATGGCTGAGATGGAGTTACTCAGTGTACTTGAAAATAATGAAGCTACCGTTCTTTTAAAAATTATCTAATTTAGGCTTTTCACTGATTTACACTGTGCTTCCGTACAAGGACCCTGAATGAAAGAGGTTTTGCTAAATTTAAATGGAGCCTTTCTCTAAGGTCCAGAGCAGCTTGGCACTGATCACTGATATGTCAGCCCCTGCAGAGTAGGGATGAGAGGAGAGAGTTTCAGAGAAGAATTGAGATCTGAAAGATATATCCCTGGAAGTCTCTGCTTTTCTTAAACACTTTGGTTCCGAAGACCTTGTTTCTCCAAAGATTCTTGAGATTCAATGGACATCTGTTCAGAAAAGGCACTAGAATTTACTGAAAGCAGATTTAAATCCTTTAGAAACAAAGTTAATATGAACACATGGTGTGTGTGTGTGTGTGTGTGTGAACTTCATATGGGTCAAGTGCTCCGTGAGCTGAATGCTTTCATTTGAGTTACATCCTTTCAGGTACAAGAGCCCATCCAAGGCCTGGATGCAGAGGGCAAGAGGACAGCAGCAGAACAGGAATCCTAATTGGGCTTTTTCAAACCCAATCTAAGAAGGTACCCAGCCAGCAGGAATTTCACGACTCTTTCCACAGGGGACCTGCCTTCCTCTTTGCATCTATTAATTTGCTTTCAATAATAAGAAACAATTCCAAGTGGCTTAAACAGTAGGGAAACTTTTTGTCTCACAGAACTAGAAATCCAGCTATAAGATGGGTTTCAAGGTTGTGTGATCCAGTCAAGCAACTATGTCATCTATGATCTGGGTTCTTTCCTCTCCATTCTGCCCATGGGTCAGCATCCTCTTCAGGCTGCTTCTTTTTGAATAGAATCATAGGTGCTGGATAGTTGAACTATGGGCTACATGGTTCCAAAAGAGAAATGTTCCCCCCAGCAGTTCCAGAAACCTCACAGTATCATTGACCTGATTTAAGTCACATGACATTCATAAACTAATCCCTTCAGCCAACTGCTCTTCACCTAGTTCTGGTCACTAACAAGGAGTAGGGGATTATCATTATTGGTTTAGACTGCTCAGGGCCCGTCCCCAGAGGGAAGTCAGAGGTGTGGGTGGTGGTGGGAGGAGAAGGGGACTGGGGAAAAAAGGGAAACTTGAAAACAGTTCCTAAGTTACTGCCTGAGGTATTCGGACAGACACTGAAGCCATATGGTAATTCTGTTGGGGGAGGGACAGTGGGAACCAAGAGCGCTGTTTTGGATATGCTGTTTTTGAATGCTTATTACATATTCAAGTGAAAATGCCATGTAAGCCATGGGATAAATGAATGTGGAGATCAAGAAAGGGGCCAGGCCTGGAGTTATAATTTTGAGACTCATCAGCATACAGCTAGAAATGAAAACCTGGGGAGTGGAAGAAATCAATTAAAGAGATTACATACAGAGGAAATGAAGTAAGGATTGCCCCTTCTCCAGGCCCAAACCCTGCGCAGGAGACCGGTGGCTTTCCAGGTGGTGCCATTCTGCTGCCAAGGCCAGGGGCTGAGGCAGCAAAGAAGCCAGCAAAGGGATCAAGAAGCAGCAATCAGCAAGGCAGGAAGAAACCCAGAAACATGTACTGTCCTGGAAACCAAGAGAAGCGAGCGTTTCTTGACAGAGAGAAATGAGTTACAGCCAATGTCAGGAAGCTGAGTACAAGAGGGACAAGAGGTGAGCACACATTTGGCACCATGGAGTCACTAGTGCCAAGACCAGCAAAGTTTTAGTGAGCAGGAGGACTGAGGCCTATCTGGAGTGAGTGGAGGTAAAACGGAACGTGGTGGGGTGACAGCGTTTAATTTAGACAACTCTCCTGAGAAGTTTCTCTGTGAACGGTAACAGAGAGATGGGCAGTAACTAATGGGGAAAAAGAGGCAAGGCAGGAGGTTTTATTTTTTTAATTTTATTTTTTTTTTCAAAGATTTTTATTTATTTGACAGAGCAAAGAGAGGAAACACAAGCAGGGGGAGTGGGAGAGGAAGAAGCAGGAAGCCCGATGCGGGGCTCTATCTCAGAACCCCAGGATCACAACCTGAGCCGAAGGCAGATGCTTAATGCCTGAGCCACCCAGGTGCCCTGAAAGCAGGAGATTTTAAAGAAAGAAGATCCTAGGGCACCTGGACGACTCAGTTGGTCAATCCTCTGCCTTTGGCTCAGGTCATGATCTCGGGGTCTTGGGACTGAGCCCCGCATCAGGCTCTCCACTCAGTGGGAAGTCTGCTTCTCCTTCTCCCTCTGTGCTCATTCTCTTACTCTCTCTCAAATAAATAAATAAAAATATTTTTAAAAAAGAACAAGAAGAAGATCCTAGAGGGCATCTAACGTGTTGACAGAAATGAGAATCATCGCAGGAACGGAGACTTGGAGAAGTTAGGAAGAGACAGGATTCAGTGGGCAGGTGGAGAAGGCGGGCTTCCGTAGCAGCAGGGCTGTTTCACTTGGGAGGAAAGGACAGGAAGGAGCGCACATGCCAAGTCACGTGGCTAATATGGTGAAGACAGGGGAATTCCCACCTGATTGGTTTTTTTCTGTCATGGAGTTGGGGGGTGGTGCCAAAGTGATCATGAGACACGGGAAGAGGGGTGGTGAAGAGAAATGAAGGTGTCAAGCGGCAATTCCAGGGAGCGGGAGAGGAAACAGACAAGGAAGGCATACGAAGATTGCTCAGTAGTCAGACGTGATAAAAGACACGACCAGGAGTGTGGAGGAGTAAGGTGGAGAGAAGTACAAACTGAGCTTCATAAAGGCTAGGAAATGGGCCCAGGGTCACACCACTAATGGGCAGAAAGGCGGGCTTCACACTGAGGCCCGAGTGACTATACGCTCCGCGCTCTTTCCACACTGCGAGTCCCTCAGGCACAAACGACAGACCCAGAGGAAAGACAAAGCTGCAGGTAAAGTGTGTCTACAGAGAGAGTCGTTGAGCTCCACAACGTGTGACTGCCGTGGGACCCTGATTTTGTTCTGACCTATTAAGAATCTAAGAAGATGCCTCAGTATTTCACCCTTCCCATGCCCAGGGATGTCATCCTAACCCTCCATTCTCCTTTACATTACCATGACCGCCTTGTCGGCCTACCTCCAGTCGCTAGTGCCCCCAAACCAACTTCCGGACTGCTCGACACGGTCTTTGTGAAATTCCGATTAGGTCTTCCAGGGCACAAAACCCTGGCGCTACGTGCAAGACCCTTCATGATTCGACCACATTCCCCTGGCCTCCCCCCTGCTGGTGCCGCAACCCTGTGTGACCATTCCACAACCTGATGGCCCTTTTCATGCTTCTAGACCTTTAGGCATGCTGGGGGTCTCCTTGAAATGTGTCCTCAACCCTGGTTCATGTGACAAGCTCCCATTTAGCCAGTTCCAGTGTCCCTTCCCCAGTAGAGCTTTCCGTCTCTGCCTCTCCTTCATCCTGCACCGTTCTCAGACAACTGCTATGGGGGCTTTGGCTGTTTTGCATTAGAATTCCCTTTGCCTAGTTCTCTCTTCGTCCTCCACATCATAGCACAGCATCTACCTGACCCTAGTTCTCTCCTCGTCCTCCACATCATAGCACGGCGTCTACCTGACCCTAGTTCTCTCCTTGTCCTCCACATCATAGCACAGCATCTACCTGACCCCATACTAGGTGCTCAAATCCTGCGGTGAACGCTGAATGAGAATGAATTTAGCTGTTGAGACTGAAGATGATGAAATGAGCTGAACTGCTTTTAGTGGGATTCGGTGTCTCACACCACGTCTGTCATGTTCCCAAGGGATGTCAGAGGGCTACAGGATCCAGTTGTTTGCATCCATAGCTCCTTTCACAACCTGCTCTGAAACCCAGCGTTTCAAGGCGGCTTTCAAAGTCAGATGTTGCTGAACAAGCTTACTACATAAACGGTGGATACATTATGCAGACAAAACACAAACAGCCTAACAAGCCACTGGAGGTCACGGGCTGAGACCGTACAGAAGCAGGTGGGCTGGGGGCCCAGCAGGTGTCTATAGGCGCTGTGATGGCCCGGCCATCCAAGAACAACCAGTCTGATCTCTTTAGAGATGCCAGGAGCCTGCCAGTGCTCCCTTCCCAATCGCTGTACGTGCTACGCAGCATTTGTATCTACTGTGGCCAAAGACAACTGCTCACTCCTCCGCCCACGTGACACAGACGATACAGATGGGAGCATGCTTCTCCATGACAATGTGCAATTATGCCCAGTTCCTCCCCAGGGAAGGAAACAGTCCTGGCTGAGAACACCCTTCCACGCTGGCACACGCCACTGAGTTCTCCCAAGGGTGGCCCCTGGAGCCACGGCCTCTGGCCCCTTTCACAGTCCTTCCTGGAACCCAAGAGGTAAAAAGCATTTAGTGAAATCAGGACATAAAGCAATCATCAAATGGATATGTTTAAGTAAGAAAATACCAAGGCTTTATTTATTCTTTCTTTTTTTTTTTATAAAGACAGCCCTGTTGTCGGTCACGTGGAAAGGATGTCCACA
Organism: Spilogale gracilis; assembly: GCA_004023965.1. NCBI lineage: Eukaryota > Metazoa > Chordata > Mammalia > Carnivora > Mephitidae > Spilogale > Spilogale gracilis. Next base: position 13,448 of record PITA01011299.1, on the reverse strand, counting down.
GTTCCCGTGAGTCAACAAGAACGGTCACCAAGGGGAATGGGGTAATGCTCTCATCTTCATAGCAATAAAATGCAAAATAAGACAAAAATTAAATGGACTTAATTAATGCTGGACATTCCCACAGGGAAAAGACCAGGGGACTTTCAATCAATCAATAGTTGGATACGATAACAATTCCATTAGGCTGAGCCACGCTCACTCCTCTCTCTGGCTCTCCGCATCTGAGGTACAAGTCTGGATCCAACAAAGCTGTAGCCAGGAGCTTCTGCTTCAGAGTCCACTGAGATAAGCAGGGGGCAATGTCTTGGAAGACCAGATAATTGAGCTTCAGTGAGGCACCTACGTACAGCAGTGTCGCATATGGAAGTTGACAACATACTCAGCATTAGTCCTCTGCACTGAAATAGCAAAAGGCTCAAAAGGGTGAAAGGTGAAGGCCACAAGGCGTCGCACTGTGTGGTTGATGGGGCGGCCCAGTAAGCCTGCCTGGATCTCAAACTTGAGCAGACCAGAATCCCGGGCATAGAACCTAAACAGAACAAGGAGAGAAAGAGAAGATGGTATACATATACTCACCACCATCTTGAAATCTGCACAGCACGGGAATGCCGCAACTCATTTTACATCAGCCCCAGGTTATCGAAATGCAAAACCACTTTTGTCTGAGCAGCTCATTTTATGCACAGGGTCATTAAGAATTTCACTGTGCTGTCCTGAGTCATTGGATCATTTCTCTTTCCCAAGATGACCCTCAGTTACAGCCTTAACCACAGCCTCGTCTTTTCCAGAAAAGCTGCCCCAAGACTGCCTAGCCCAGGGCTAGAAATGAAATGCAAGCCACGTGAATACTTTTAAATTTCCAGATAACCACAATAAAAAGGGTAAAAAGAGAAAGGTGAAATTCATTTTAGTAATGTATTTTATTTAACCCTATACTGGTATCCAAAATATTATCCTTTCAACCTATAATTCAGGTAAAAAAATTAATGAGATATTTCACATTCCTTTTTTCATATTAAGGCCTTGAAATCTGATGTGTGACACATGAGCCCCTCTCAACGTGGACTAGTCACATTTTAAGCACTTAACAACCACATGTAGTGAGTGGCTACTATCCAGGACAGTGCAGACCTTGGCCCATTTTTGAGTTTTTCATTAAGAATAAATTCTTTCGGAAGAATTTTAAGAATATTCATCTTTAAGAATAAATTCTTTTTCATTTTTAAGAATAAATTCTTTCGGAAGAATTTTAAGAATATTCATCTTTAAGAATAAATTCTTTTTCACATACAAAACCAAAATATGAAGTAGTCTTTGATTTTTCATCTAATACTTCCATTAATCCCCATAATTAAAGACATTTTCCCATATGTAAGATAAACGTCCTTGGGTATCTGGAACTAGAGATGTTCAGTGGGGTTGGGGTTGAATTAGGGAAGTCATAGAAAATGAAGCGCTCTGAATTACAGAGCTCTATAACTCCTTTTGGAAAGCAAACATACGGTAGACATAAAGATATTCATAGGTGGCGCCTGGGTGGCTCAGTTGGTTAAGCAACTGCCTTCGGCTCAGGTCATGATCCTGGAGACCTGGGATCGAGCCCCACATAGGGCTCCCTGCTTGGCGGGAAGCCTGCTTCTCCCTCTCTCACTCCCCTTGCTTGTGTTCCCTCTCTGGCTGTGTTTCTCTCTGTCAAATAAATAAAATCTTTAAAAAAAAAAAAAAGATATTCATAACCTCTGACTCAATAATCCTGTTTCCATGAATTTATATCCTCAGAATTTAATTTAAATGGAAGACATAGTGATAAGAATAAAGATGGCACTGCTCCGATGTAAAAATGCAGGAGAGGATAAAGACTCAGTGACAGGGGACTAGTTCAATCAACTGTGGTACATCCAACTGAGGGAATAATTTGCCCTCATTAGATTGTAACTCTGAGGACACGAAATGACGTTTCTTTTCTTTTTTTTTTTTTTCGAAACGAAGTTTCTAAAATGAAAGCAGGCTACGAAGGACAATGCTAACCAGGACTACAACATACACGTGAACAAGCATACTGACAAAGACTGGAATGGAACATACAATACAGGTGTTCCAGTCACGGCATCTCCTCTTCCAATGTTTAATAGCCTCACGTTTCTCACTTTAAATTAAAAATAAGCGAAAACCCCCTTCAGTCACAGGCAATAGCTATTTCCAAATTTGTAACTTAGGTTACTCTCTTTTCCAATTAGAAAGGCAGGTCAGAAAGGAGAGGAGATCTTGGAACACTGAAAAAATAAAATAATGTAATTTAAAAAAGAAAGAAAGGAGGAGAATGTATCTCATGCTACCTTAACAATATCAAATGAGGTCCGTCATAAGCTTTTACATATGAAAACCACATTCACCTTACCCACAGAGTCCCCAACACACAAAGGGCTTATAAGGTAAAGTGAGTTGTTTGAGCTTCTAAATATCACTACCAATTCACAGGAAATGTATGCGAATGAGAAAAATCATAACTACTACTCCAGGGATGCATAAGCAGACTCCAAACATGGGCAACACTATAGGACAATTTCACGGCAAGGAAAATAAGAGGGAAGCAGAACCTTTAGGATAAAATGGACTTAAGGGAGGAGCGATTGATGCAATGTGTGAACTTTGTTTAGATTCTGATGGGAAATCGAACCATAAAAAGAATATTCACAAGAAAACAGGAAAATGTGAAAATTTGGTTCTTGGTCGTCATGAAGTTTTGATAATTTTCTTAGGACAGAATAATGGTATGGAGGTTATATTTTTCTAAGTCTTTATCTTTTAGAAATTCATGCTGAAATATCTACAAGTAAAATGCGATAAAATCTGGGATTTGCTTCAGAATAATCAAGGGTGGCAGTTGGGGTGGGGGGCGGTGGAAAGAGATGACAACACTGACCATGAGTTGATAACTTAAAACTAGGTGGTGGGTATGTGCAGGTTCATTATACTCTTCCACGTTTTATACGTTTAAACCTTTCTATAATTAAAAAAAAAAAAAAAGTTAACTGGCTTTTGGAACATGACTGCAATTTCCCAAAGGAAATACCGTGAGCGGCGATTAACTGTTCGGAATGTGTTGTACAAGCCTATTTAACACACAACGAAACTGGAGTGCAATACTACCTAACACAGTTTCCATTTGAAAAAGGCCTTCCACGCTCCAGCCAGGGGTTCCAGGAACACCCCCCGCCACCCCCAATGCAATCACCCCACGGCTGGTGGTGGCACCAGCTCCTCTCCCTAGTACCTAACACAATACACAGAACAACACAAGCTCCCAACACAGAGAGATGGGGGGTCTGTGGAGTGGACATCTGTGAGGGAAGGACTAGCTTAGTGTTTAAGGTTCTAGCAATAACACAGTAGTCTACATTCCAAAATTTCTCATGTGAGGAAGTATGAGTTTCTCCAAAATCTGTCTGTTCCCCAAATTATGTCTGCTATCTTTTCTACAAGGTAACATGAGGGGATAAAATAATTTGAGTGAAATAAAATTAGAAAGTCTCAACTATAAACACTACTATGAAATGGTATGTGGTTTCCCACCCTGGATACCTTTAAAAGGGAACAGCTTATGTGAATCGGGTATTTTGATGAGAAGCAAAGAGCAGAACTACTTAATTTATGAGACTAGTGCCTGCAGGATCAAAAGCACTCATCACATTATAGAAACAGCCTATCCTTCCAATTCAACCCATGAGGACAAGTAGGCACAGTCACAGTGGAATGAGGTCCAAGGAGAGAGAGACAAAAAGCGTGCCATCTTTAGCCCTTAGGCAGTCAGCAGCCGAAACAGTGATGATGTACCTGATAGGGTGATCGCCACAAGTCTTGGGTCGCTCCATAACAGACACCCACTTGTCATCGTAGCTGAAGAGAGACAAATCAAGGTAGGGGCTCCCGCTGTATGACTGGGCACTGATGGGGAGCTGACCCAGCAGCCGGCGCACTGCCTCCGTGTGCCCTCCATACTTGGCATTTACAATAGTGTCTTTAAACCTAAAACAAAGCACCAGTGAGGAAGGCTGCATTAGCAGGCACACAAAGCTGCCTTAGATTTTAAACTGATAAAACATATCTAAAAACAACTCATTTGGGGCGGGCCTGAGTGGCTCAGTCATTAACATCTGCCTTCGGCTCAGGTCATGATCCCAGAGTCCCAGGATCAAGCCCTGCATCAGGATCCCTGCTTGGCAGGAGGCCTGCTTCTCCCTCTCTCATTCCCCCTGCTTGTGTTTCCTCTCTAGCTGTGTTTCTGTCAAATAAATAAATAAAATCCTAATAAATAAATAAATAAAATCTTTGGGGGGAAAAAAACAAAAACAAAAACAGGGTGCCTGGGTGGCTCAGTGGGTTGATGCCTCTGCCTTCGGCTCAGGTCATGATCTCAGGGTCCTGGGATCGAGGCTGGATCCGGCTCTCTGCTCAGCAGGGAGCCTGCTTCCTCCATTCTCTCTGCCTGCCTCTCTGCCTACTTGTGATCTCTCTCTGTCAAATAAATAAATAAAATCTTAAAAAAAAAAACCTAAGAACCCAGAAAACAGAATGTGAAGTGAGAACATTAAAATTACTTTAGAAAAGTTAACAGACTAAACAAGTTTAAAATGACAGTAATTACTCTATGACAACACTTCTCAAATCTACTTCCCCCAAATAACAGCCTCAGTTTGCATTAGAAAGGAGTTATAGAGAGCAGGGAATGCTGTGGAGAAGAATAGCCTGTCCCTGACTTCTTGGGATCAATTATAAGTCAACTTCTATCAAAACTTTCAACAAATTACTCATCCCTTGTTTCAAGTCTGGGAGCTAGGTACCACGGTTTCCCACAGAAGCATCAGTATCTAAAGAACAGGAACATGGCCAAAGAGTCACAGATCTCATTAACCTTTAAAAAAAAAAAAAGATTTTATTTATTTATTTGACAGAGATCACAAGTAGGCAGAGAGGCAGGCAGAGAGAGAGAGAGAGAAGCAGGCTCCCCGCTGAGCAGAGAGCCCGATGCGGGCCTCAATCCCAGGACCCTGAGATCATGACCTGAGCCAAAGGCAGAGGCTTTAACCCACTGAGCCACCCAGGTGCCCTCATTTACTTTTAGTAATAAAAACAACAGAGCAATTACTTCTCACAACTGTCATGACTACTAAATTTAATATCCTTTGACCAAGTACTTCTACTCTTCTAGAAATTTACCCTAAGGAAGCAATCCCACATGCAGAAAAATCTCTGTGCACATTCAGTACAGCATTGTTTATGATAATGACAAACTGATGGAAAATTAAAAACCTAATGGAAAACTGTAATTTTCAAAGACTACACGGTTACAGAGGAATGTGTACCATAATGGTAAGTAAAAGAAACAGGCTACATTCAATATACACAGTCTGATTTAAAAAAAAAAAAAAAAAAAAAAGGACTGCCTGGGTGGTTCAATTGGCTAAGCATCTGCCTTCAGCTGAGGGCATGATCCCAGGGTCCTAGAATCAAGTTCCACGTTGGGCTCCCTGCTCATGGGGAGCCTGCTTCTCCCTTTCCCTCTACTGCTCCCCCAGCTTGTGCTCTCTGGCTTGCTCTGTCAAATAAATAAATAAATCTTTAAAAAAAAAATCAATTTAGCCCTAAAAAAAAACTGGTAGAAATAAATCAAAATAATTGTGTAATAACATTTTGATTTTTTTTCTTTTTCACTTCCCCATAGTTTCTTAAAAAGAGTGTCAACTATCAGTAATAAAGTTTTAAAAACCTCTGTATCAAAGCATGTATTTTTTTTCTCTAAGGTTTTGTTTATTTATTTGACAGAGAGACAGCAAGAGAGAGAACAAAAGCAAGGGTAGTGGGAGAGGGAAAAGCAGGCTTCTTGCTGAGCCAGGGGCTGGATGTGGGGCTCGATCCCAGGACCCTGGGATCACAACCTGAGCCAAAGGGAGACACTGAACAACTGAGCCACCCAGGCAGGTACCCCATCATACGATTTACAATTTAAGGGGAAAATAATTTTTTTAGTCCAGGGAGACAATACAGCATCTCATCCCTGAAATAAATGGAATGAAAACTAATGAAATAAATTTAAAAACTTGAGCATTCCCAACTCTGTGGAGACCAGAAAGCTTGATGAGATGGGTTCTGATTTTTGTCTTCACCATTAACCTGTGATGCTGGATGGACATCAACAGTACTCAGTTCCTCCGAAGAAAGCCTGGCTCTCAATACTGTGTTTCTGTTACTCCTCTTCACAGTAATTTTCACAGCCTCAGTGTAAATCACAAAATGAAATCTTGGGCCAAAGAGGACTTCTTTCTTTCCCTTTTGAATGAATTGGAATCAAAGACTTGGAGCTCTCTGGTTTTCAGCTCCCTTCCAGCCAAGATCTAGTACTACCTTTCATAATCCACACTCTGCCTTGCCTGGCTCATTGGCTTCAAATGATGGGGGCTGGCCCATGGCTGCATGATGATCGTAAGTCACACCCTCCACAGTGGTCTCTTGGTTGAAGCAGATCATCTTCCCCAGTGGCACCATCGGCTCCACTCTCCGTGCTGTCCACTGACAAAAGGATGAAGCAGTTATCCCTGGGACGTCTTCTGGTGTTTAACTCCTGGCTCACTGTCACTGCCCAGTTATGCCTCTCCCAGTGACATGGATTTCTAAATTCACAGATTATCCTTCCAGCACCATGGCCTCCTAGTTCCTGAACCTCCAGTACTAGGTCCTACAACCTCTCCTACACTTAATCAATTCTTCCCCACCTTTTCCTAAATCATCACTTTCCCCCCAAATACAGTTTCAGACTATTTCCTGTACCATACTTTTGTAGTTTATGTGGAAAATACAATTTCCAGAGACTTCCTTAGAAAAGGTACATGACAGGCAATTTTTTGAGCACTTTCATGTCTGAAAATGTCTTGGTTCTACCCTATTGGATATAAAATTCTAGACTGGAAATTGTTTTCACAGAATTCTGAAGGCATGATTTTATTGGCTTCAAGTTTTCAGTGTTATTATTGAAAGTCCAATACTATTCTGATGATTTATTTTTTACCATGTGAAATGTATGTTCTTTCTGCAAGTTTTTACAATTATCTCTTTGTCCCTGATGTTCCAAAAACTTGATTTTAAAAGATTATTTGCGAGAAAGTATGGGGGGGGAGAAGAGCAAAGAGAGAGAGAGAGAAAATCCTAAACAGGTTCCACGTGAAACCAATGTGGGGCTTAATCCCATAACCGAGACCGTAACCTGAGCCAAAATCAAGTTGGACACCCAGGTGCCCCCTCAATGTTCCAAAATTTCATGATGCTATTGTTCACTATGGGTCTTTTTTTCATTAGGTACTTGATGGAGCTGGTGACAGGCTAATAAATATTTAGTAGTTATTCATCTGGGGGCAAAAGCCATGATTTGCAGCACTTGCCAATCTCTGTGCTATAAATCCTACTGCTATGGTCAATTTCAAGGTACTGACGTGACATCGCTGAATGTGGAGCTGTGGCAAGATGAGCAACAGCACATAACTAGGATGGTATCTCCACCGTACACACAAAAAAGATACAAATACACTCAAAAGCATAGGTATAGTAAGATAACTATAAAATAATTTTTTAAATTAAAGACATGATTTTTTTTAAAAGATTTTACTTATTTGAGTGAGAGAGAGAGAATACGAGCAGGGGAGGAATAGAGAGGGAGGGAGAAGCAGACTCCCCACCGAGCAAGGATCCCAACATGGGGCTCAATCCCAGGACTCCAGGATCATCACCTGAGCTGAAGGCAGATGCTTAACTGACTGGCGCCCCCAAAATAATTCATTTTCAGTAACGACCACAGTTAGCAATAGCTTGCAAAAATTTCTGAAAGCTTAACAAATTGGCTCTCATTAGCCAGTACGAGCCAGTCCTAGCACACCACTGAAAGGTCCTGCCAATCTCAAAATTTATTTTCTTCAGGACTGGAAAACCATTTACATCACTTCCTTCCTATCATTTTCTCTACTGCACCTTGTGGAAATATCAGGTATTGGACGTCCTGGGTAAATTCTCGAATTTCTTTTCATCACTTCTCTCCCTTCATATTTTTATCAGTTTATTCTATTTTCTTGAAGAATTCCTCAACTATACCTAACAAAGTTCAAGTTTCTGTTCTAGGAATGTTTCTTTTTTTTTTTATAGCTTCAGTTATTTCAGTAATTGCAATGTTGTTCCTTTATTCTTTCTACTGTTTGTTTTATTTTGATCTCTCTCAAAATAAAGACTTTCCTTAAGTAATTCATGATCCCTGGTGTCCCTCTGTTTTTCTTTAACATTTACTCCAACCTATAATGGATCCACATTTACTTATTTTTACTAAAAGATTACTGCAGAGACTTTAAATTTGAGCATTTTAGAGCCATGTGTTCACAAGAAATAAAAAATAATTCCAACATATATACACACTGTATTTTCAATACAGCAAATCATGACACGATGTTTAATGAAATGTTACATTATGATTCAGTTCTATGGGGGAGATAAAATAGATATATGAATTTGAACATAAGAAGAGACAATGATAAATTTCAAATAGTATTGGCATAATTTGCTCCCTCCTTTTTATATCAAATACTGAATACCAAATTACTACAGCATCTGGATTCCCTGGGTTATGTTTAAAAGTGCTGAGTTGGGGCGCCTGGATGGCTCAGTGGGTTAAGCATCTACCTTTGGCTCAGGCCATGATCCCGGGGTCCTGGGTTGGAGCCCTGCATTGGCCTCCTTGCCCAGCAGCGAGTCTGCTTCTCCCTCTCCCTCTGCCTGCTTCTTCCCCGGCTTGTGCTCGCTTGCTCTCTCTGTCAAATGAATAAGTAAAAATCTTTAATAAATAAATAATAAAAAATAAAAGTGCTGAGTTATACACCCTCAACTTATACAATGTTATGTGCTAATTATATCTCAATAAGGCTGAGGGGAAAAAGGCTTGTAATAATTTTATTTTTAAAAATCAGTATTAAGGGGCACCTGGGTGGCTCAGAGGGTTGAGCCTCTGCCTTTGGCTCAGGTCATGATCTCGGGGTCCTGGGATCGAGGCCCACATCTGGCTCTCTGCTCAGCAGGGAGCCTGCTTCCCCCTCTTTCTCTGCCTGCCTCTCTGCCTACTTGTGATCTCTCTCTCTCTGTCAAATAAATAAATAAAATCCTTAAAAAAATAAATATTAAATAGATACTGAAAATTGCATTTTCTGCAGTTATTCAAATTTAACAGCAAAAGAATTTTAAGATCAACTTAAAAATTACCGTATGAGGAAATCTACAGTTGATCAAAATCTTTTGGTGATATGATACAAAATTCTGAGAATCACAAAGCTGAAACTCTGCCTTTTATTTTTTCCTCCTGAGACATGAAGACACTGGCCTGGGTGCTATGGTATTCACTGCTGTGAATATACCAGAGTACAAGCTCTGCCCTCATGGGAGTTTACCTTCTAGTAACCTCTTTGGTCTTTTCTGTCAGCCAGCTGATAATGATCTGCCTGATTTTAAAGTTAACTTAAAAGAAAATTCAGGGATGCCTGGGTGGCTCAGTCCATTCAGTCTCTGCCTTTGGCTCGGGTCATGATCTCAGGTTCCTAGGATCAAGTACTGCATCGGGCTCCTTGCTTGGAGGGGAGCCTGCTGCTCCCTCTCTGTCTCCTCTGGCTGCTCTGCCTGCCACTCCCCTTGCTTGTGCTCTCTGACAAATGAAAAGAAGGAGGAAGGAGGAGGGGGGGAGGAGGAAGAGGAAAAAGAGGAGGAAGAGGAGGAAGGGGGGGGGAGGAGGAAAAGAAACAAATTCCAGGGCATCTGGGTGGCACAGTTGGTTAAGTGTCCAACTCTTGGTTTTGGCTCAAGTCCTGATCTCAGGATTGTGGGATCCAGCCCCTCACTGGATGCCACACTCAGTGAAAAGTCTGCTTAAGATTTTCTCTCTCCCTCTCCCTTTGCCCTTCCCCCCACTCTCAAACTAAATAAATCTTAAAAAAAATAATAAATAGAAAAAAATGCATTCCAAGATGAAAAAAGCAAATCCTGATCCATGTTATGCTTCTATACTGAACAGAAAGGTTTTTAAGGCAGAAAATTTGTGTGAACCAGAGGAAAAGGAAAAGGCAAGTTAACTTGTCCGAAAAGCAATATCCATCTATTTCTAACTGACTACGACCCTTTTATATAAAGATGATGCCACTGCATTAATGGATCTGCTTTGTCCATTTTTTCCAGTGGCAGTGATGCTTATTCTGAGTCATCTGTTCAGTCTAGTCTGACCTATCTTGAAACCTGAAGCAGGTATTTTTCCCTAACTCGCTAGAGTTGGGGGAGCAATTTAGTATGTGGCATCCAATAAGGCACTGATTAACTACAGTAGGATTCAGCTTGGATCAATGACCCAAGGTAACCATTCATTTCACAATAATGTACTCAGATAATTATATTCGAAACTCTTGTTTATAGGAAGACCTAGCTGATGGGGGTATTTATTTAGGGTGACCCAGGTATTTGTGGAGGGACTCCAGGTATGAATAGCTGAAGGTCTCCTCTTTGGGTTGGTCAGTTTCTCTAAGAAAAAATCTCTCAGCTCCTCCCCGAGGAGTATAAGCCTGGCTATCAAATCTGATAAAGGGGATAGGAATCTTACCTTCAGTTTGTTGGTTTTCACCTAATTCTTGGTTCTGGCATGACAAATCTCATCCCTACGTCAGCTGTGCCTCATCAATGTGAAACCAGCGCCTATATGGTTCAATTTCCCAGAGACTAAACCTCCAGCCTTTTGTGGAGGTGGGGAAGAGACAGCCATTTGGTGGAGGGGGCTTAGAGAAGGGAGCTAGAGGGCCTGGTTACTCCCTTCCAGACCTTCACCTGTCCTCCTGTTGAAGCCTACACATCACAGGTATCTTTTTTTTTTTTTTTAATTTTAAGATTTCATTTATTTATTTATTTGACAGAAACACTGCTAGAAAGAGAACACAAGCAGAGGGAGTGGGAAAGGGAGAAGCAGGCTTCCTGCTGATCAGGGAGCCCGACGTGGGGCTCGATCCCAGGACTCCAGGATCATGACCTGAGCCAACGGCAGACACTCAGTGACTGAGCCACCTAGGTGCCCCACATCATAGGTATCTTCAGAGGTACCTCAGGCTTCCAATTCCCCAGCCCAATCCAGACTGCTCTGGAGCAAGGCAAGTTGTTTCTTGATGGCTAAGCTCTGCAGTCTTAAGTTTTTTTTCTCTGAAGTGTGCCAAGTTGGTTACTGATGATCAATTAGCTTCTCTGCTCCCAACACCAATTTGGATCTCTCTCCTGTAAACAATCATCTCCTATCTCCAACATCTCTCCTCTCCTATTCTCTTTGGCTCTTGTTATATTTATACCTCTTTCTCCTTTATTGTCATTTTAATGGGGTGAGGGAATGGAACAGAGATAAACGCATGCATTCAACATATGTTTAATCGAAAGTTCTAAAATTATTTCCTTAGTCACTCACTCAAAAAATTCGTAAATGCTTGACAGTACACAAGGAGAATAAAGCAATAAATAACAAAGACATGGTCTCTATGTTTCTGCAGCTCTCATACAGCTCTCCTTCCTCTAGGACGAATCATAGATAACACATGAGTGTTATTCCATTGGTGCTGAGACAGAAAGCAGTTCAGGATGACCCAAGGGGACAACAGGCAGACCAAACCAAAGCGAGGTGGGCACAGAGAATACGGGAAGGGTTTTTTGGAGGGCATGACTGCTGGCCAAACACCAGTGAATTGTCTAAAGAAAAACTAAGCCAGTTCAGCCTGGTGGAAGAGCTTACCGGCGCTGGATCTGCCTTGCAAAATTGTTGCTGGAAGCTGAGCAGGGAAACTGGACTTCACTGTGTAGGGTAGCGTTACGGAAGAGGTCACAGAAGTTCTCAAAGAGCTCTAGAAGCTCATCGGATGTATTCTCAAACACGGCAATCACCTCTGTTGTCACCATATTGTATACCACAAAGAAAGATGCCTGCAAAGAACAAAGAGACCTATGAGGGGTATACTGCCATGCCTTGGAAACTTACCACTTGGTTGAAAATCCCAGGCGCCTGGGTGGCTCAGTGGGTTAAAGCCTCTGTGTTCAGCTCGGGTCATGATCTCAGGGTCCTGGGATCAAGGCCCGCTTCGGGCTCTCTGCTCAGCGGGGAGCCTGCTTCCTCCTCTCTCTCTGCCTGCCTCTCGGCCTACTTGTGGTTTATCTCTCTGTCAAATAAATAAATAAAATCTTAAAAAAAAAAAAAAAGAAAATCCCAACAAGCAAAACAAGAAACTCTTCCACTCCCACACTAGCATAAAACATGACTGCAGGTGGTTCTGGGAGAGGAGGAAGCCTCAGTCCACTTTACCAGGCAAAGGCCGTCAGTCGTGGCCAGTACTGCTGATTTACCACCACATCCGTACTATTAGGACTACTGAGCTGGCTTGCGTATATGCGTAGAAAGGTTCCCAATCTTTCATTTTTGACTCTGCAAATTCAACATTTTTCCTTCCTAGTATTTATTCCCGACTTGCTCCCTAACCCAGCCGAAATAAAAAGCACTTTTTTAAAATGCCAGATTTAATTTTCCTCCCTGCTGAGAACGTGATTGGTAGCCTGTAGCTGCCTGTTGGCAAATTATTTTCTCTTGTATATGTACAGCTGAAAGTTCAATTTAGGGACATTTATTTTCCTTCTTAAGATTTCTAACATGCAGAGAGACACCTGAAGTACCCTGTGTCCTAAAACTGCCCAGGCAAGTTGTAACCAAGCAGGGAACTGCTGCTGAACAAATGAAAAATTAGGGAAGCATTTTCCCTTTCTTTCTTCATAAATGTTTTTTCAGCCAAGAGCATTTGGAAGATACAGTCGAGATTTGTAGCAATTACAATCCGAGGGGGAACCTGAAAAGCATTCAAATGCCACAGGTGGCAGTTACTACTGTCTCTGAATGGGACCCCGGGTGACTAGCCCTCTAAACCACCAGGGCTCTGCTCTGCCTAACAAGGAAGCTCCAGGAACCCCTGGTTTTAGTCCCAATGAATGTGGCAATGGGAATCAATCTGCAAGGTTTCAACAGGACTCCAGAAGTTTTCAGAACATTAGAATTAGTACTCCCTCCTCCTACGACAGAGTTTAAGTCTCCATCATCAATTCCTGGAGCCACATGGCCCACCTGTTTTACTAATCATTAGTCCTTCCCAGAGCTTTCATTACATGACTTTTCCAGTCACCTGGAAATTAAATATGGCTGTAAATTAAAGAGGCTGGAGAGTAACCTGAGAATAATACCCACAATATTAGCAAGGCTTTGCGTGTAGATGCACTTTTTCTCATTAACCTTATTGGAACCTATCAAATTAAACTGGGGAAGGAGGTGGGAGGACAACTAGGGTAAACTGGGTTTAAGGTTACAAGCTCTG